>JAUZSX010044511.1:0-20250 GCA_034780655.1 Idiosepius hallami
TTTTTAGAATAAGATTTTATCATTAATTATTTTAGTACATAAAAAAACAAGAAAAATGAAAATAGATTAGAATTCCTTTTTGGTTGTGTTATGCTTGAATATTTTTCTGAAATAATTGAATGATAAAGATATTGTACAATTATTATCATATATATATATATATAATTATATATAATTATATATATTTTACAATTGAGCAATATCTTTTTCATTGCCATAAATATAACAATTATTTCAATAAAATTCTAACTTACCTTTCTCAAAAACAAATAAAACTTTCTTCTAAAATTCATTTAAAAATAATAATAATAATCATGGAATCCAAAAATCTATTATTTTACTTTTTAATTACAGAGAAATTTTCTTAACAGTTGTAAAAATTAGTCAAATTTATTTACTTTAAAAATAAAAAATTGTTTATGTTTTATTATTGACATTTACTTTAGAAATGATTTTACTAAGTTATTTTTTTTTAATTGCTCATATGATTGAAGTCAATAGCTTTTAAAATTTATATGAGTGTATTATGTAACATTTAGATTATTTTTTAAGATAATTAATATTATGATTAACTAAAAGGAAATAATAGAAAAAACAAATAAATTGAAATAATAAAAAGAAATTATGTAGAATTTGAATGAATGATTTTCAGAAGTCATTTAGATTTTGAAGTTTGTAAAAAGCTTAAAACAATTCTTTGCCTGCAAACCATATTCTTGAATATTATACCTGAAAGGTGCTCAATTGATGGCAATAGGTGAAAGTCTGCAACTATTATTAAGTAGGTATATATGCATACAAGCAAACATAGTCTTACTTTTATGATAAATTTTAGTTTTCAAAAAGTTTCATAAAAAATTTCACAAAGCCAATGCAGTTAATATCAACACAATTAGATTCCATTAATTTCAAATTGGTGATAGAGATGTGAGTGACAAAGCATGCTCCAGACATGAAAACAGACTACATCATTCCTCTCTTGCAAAAAATGCATTGACAATGGTTGTGACTAGGTAGAAAAATAAATTCTGGGACAGAAAAGGTTGATAATTTTAGCGGCATCACTTCTGTCTTTGTAGCTCTTCAACCTCTCAAGAAAGAAAAAACACAAAAATAGGTGACGTTACTTTTGGGATGACTCTTGTATGATCATCTTATATTCCAATCAACCTCAATCAAGTAGAAATGCCATCCAACCTGGTACAGTACTTGATAGTCCTAAGTGATCATCCATCTTTGTACTGAACAGGCTCTACATTGCCCAACTTCAGTGATCTGCTCGTAACTTGTGTCTCCAACATGACTTGACAGTACTTGTATTCCTGTGGATTGTGCAACAAACATTTCCAGTTGAATGCTTCACAAAGCAGATGCATTCAGCTTGTCTTTTGTTTAAAAGACATTTTCCTTCTTGCACAAGTAAATTATTTATCCATTCAATGATTTAAGATCCTTCATCTTCACTCGCTAGTCATATTGTCAGACTAAAGATTATCAATATGGTGCTAGATGTCATTCTTGTGGACAGATAATCACAGTGATATGTCATCCTTGTGGACAGATAATCACAATGATATGTCATATGCCAGAAATTGTTATTAATCCGATACATGCAGTTTCAAAACCAAACCATTTTACATTTTTGTTTCTTGTCTGATCCATCTCAAGCTGTTGAAATACCAAATCAATTCCTTCATACCTCACTCATACACACATATTATTCATGAAATGTTATCAAGTCAACATGGGCCACTGAGAATGTCAATAGCTAGTGATATATGGATGTAATTTACAGAAGACCATAAGATCGACAGATCACCCAAGCCTTGTGGAGAGCAAGGAATAATATATATACTTGGCGAGCAGCACGAACCTCGTGTACTGTGATTCTAGAATCCGAGCTTTTACCAATGCTCCAACTTGGCAAGGAATAAAGTGTGTTAAAACTAGAACTTTACATTCTATCCTTGAAACATTCAAAATGATGAATTCTACACTTCTATACTTTCTGAAATAACTAACTGACTGGCAGGCAGACAGATAAGCAGTCAGACATTACATTAGTACAATGAATGATAACAAAAAATTATTAGGACTGAGGAGATGTGTCTTTTTTTTTTTCTGGTGGAAATTCTTAAAGCTTGAAATAAGTACAAATATTGCTCTACAAAACCATGAAATTTTCTAATGGAGAATGTAGTAGCACACCAATGAGTATTTTCATAGAAAGCCATCTTTAAGGGTTGGTGGATAAAGAGAAAAAACAAGCTACAATGAGTGCTAAATGGATCCTTTCACTTAAATGATTGTCATATTTCAAAACCTAGCCAAACCACAATTCATACATTTAGCTGATATTAACAGCTTTTAACTTTGTCAACAATTTGACTTTGTCAATAGACTTTCTTGCATGAGAACTTATATTTTTTTTATCTGTAACCAATCAAATAATAAAATATACATTAAATGCTCATATATATGTATGTGTGTGTGTGTGTGTGTGTGTGTGTAATTAATTTATTTGTTTTTCTAATCAGGTCAACAATGAATTAAAAAAACTACTAAGATGAAGACAAAAGTCTGAATAATAAAGTTAATTCGTAAATTACAAAGCCTCATCTCAAAAATAAAAATAGACTTTAATTGAAAAATTCAGTGTGGACCTGATAGTAAAACAAATAATTGGATTTATAACACCAAAAGATCCAACCTTGATTGCCCTGTGGGGCCCGTGGGGCCCGTGGTGCAGTGTATAGATGCGTGGGTTCCAGGTGAGAATTATCAGAAGATAGCGGTTTCAATTCCTACCCAAGTCGGCCAGAGGGATTTACTTGGTCAACAACTATGGAAGGCAGTGATTATTGATGATTCGGGGATGAGACCCAGCATCCCTATCTGACGTTACGGTTAAAAACATTTGAAGACAGCCTGAGGTACACTAGGCTGTCGTTCGATAGACAACATCTATGGAAGGCAGTGATTACTGGGGATTCGGGGATGAGACCTAGCATCTCTATCTGAGGTTATGGTTAAAAACACCTGAAGACAGCCTGAGGTACACTAGGCCGAAACATAGTGTAGATACATAAAAAAACTACTACGATTATAATCATATATTTTTATATTTTAAACCTATCATTACATGATAAAATTCAAAGAATATGTAAGCTAAAAACATTTTTGATACAAGCATTAGTTTGATATCAATAAATTACAATGGTTCAGATGAGAAATATTGAGAGATCATAACTAAAATAACCAACAAAAATAAAGAGTTTACAAATATTTTCCATTGATTCTTCAATAACATTGTTCATTTTTTTTTCTCTAGTTTTCCTTTTTTTCCTTCTTAGATTTCTTCTTTTCTTCCCCTTTAACATAAGTGCCTCTACAACATCCATTTTTTTCCAGCAAATCTACCAGGTGTCAATATCAGTACTATTTCAAGTGCCTATCATGCAAAAGGTGTTAGTTATTTCTTTCTTTACTAATGGATGTCCTGTAGGCCCATCAATTCTAGCTGTTATCTACAAATGTTTCTTTATATACTTTTATAAGATAGAGAAAGACAAAGCAGTAAGGAGGTGCTGAATGTTGATATATAGTGTTTCTGTTGACCAGTTTTTTCTTATTGATTATAATCATAGATTTTTTTTTTAATGAAAAAAGAATAAACAGTTAAAAATTTCTTTTCACTCCTAACTTTTCTACCTTCATTTTTTTTTTCAAGCTATAAAAGGTGTAAACAAAAAATGAATAACAGACTAAATGTTTCATATTTTTTTAAATTCTGAACAAAAGAAAACATTTTTTTAGGAATTCAGGAATCTTGGAAATTTCTAATTCATGAGAATTTTTATCTAAAATATATAAATTTTTCTAACAAATAATAGAAAATTTATCATGTAGGAAGTTTAATTACAACTGGAATATTTTTGAAAAATATTTGAAGGAAAATTCAATCTATGCTTTAATTGCGGCTATGAAAATATAGCAACAATATATTTGGAAATAAAATACATAAATTTGACTTAGGCAAGTTTTTCAAAATATTTCCCATTTGCTGAAAGTGTGAGATCGAATTATCATTATTCGTAATTAGATATGAAGTTTAACCACTGTCTAACTTCTTCTAAACCATTGGCAGGATGATAGTCTGTGATTGACAAATTGTGCAGACCATTTTTCAAGGTCAGAGGTCATCAAGGTCATAGCCTATGTGTGTATACTGGCCTACAGCCAAAACGAGTGGACAGATTATAACCAAACTTGGTATGATTATGTTTTTCAACAGCCGAATGGTGCATACCAATTTTCAAGTTCAAAGCTCAATGGGTTTGTGTTACTAAACAAATATAACCAATTTGCTTTAGAATTTATGGTTGGATTTCAGACACGTTGGGAAGTATTCTAAAAAATTTTAACAGCTTAGTCAATAGTTGCTCTTACAACATCCACTTATTACAAGATTGTTCATAAAGTAGGTATCAAGGGTTCAGCAGAATCCTGCATAAAGCGTCAGTGTCTTTGCAAATACTTAAATAATTAAGTAATTATTCTAACAATATGTATATTTTTACCATCCTAATATGACAACTGAATGCACATATTAAAATCAATATGAACTATTTTATTAGTAATAATTATATAATTATTTTTCATTAAATTTAATAGAATAAACCTATTGTTTGGCTAGTTTTTAATGGGTTAAACAGGTGTATTTTTGCTGTATCCAAAATCAGTTTGAAAATGTTATCATCTTGATAATGGAAAGACAAGCTCTCAAACACTGAAGATGAGTTTTTAAGTCTTACTAAAACTACATAAAGATTAGTTTCTCAAAACATCCAAGTCTGGCAATATTATGTGCAAACACAAAATCATTGTAGTTTTTTTGTTTTTTGTTCTTTAAGACAGCCATGACATAAAACTTAAGTGCCCATTATAACAAGTACTTAAAAGACAATACTTCTTTTGGATTTTCTTTTTTTATGAAGTGATGTTGGCAATAGTGTTTTAAAAAGATAATCAATTATGCACATAACAAATTATCTTCCTAAACAAACTACAACATTTTGCAATTATTTCATTGAATAAAAGAATTTAAGTTGATCAGTCATTCATGTTTATAACTTTCGTACAAAACTTTTATGAGTTTATTTCATTTCCATTGACAGAAATTTAAAAAAAAAACTGAGAAAAAAAAGGTTAATAAAATCAAAATACATTAGATGAAATAATAGAAATGTACAGAGCAACTAGATAACATTTAAACCTCTGTTTTAAATGACCATAGAACTGGATCCTAGTTCAAGATATTGGCTAAGGTCAATGCCTGGGCAGAAGTGTAGGGAGGACAAGACATAGCTTGCAGCACTTCCCTCCCCCTCAATATCATTGTCAGATCCAGAGGAACAGACCAATATTGTATTGAACAAGGAATCTCTTTTAGGAATCTAACTCTGTATTTTTTCTAAGGATTTACTCCAGAAGCTTCCCGTGTAACTGGATATGTTGTAAAGTAGCAGAGATTCCCCTTAGCCCAGGTATTAGAATAAGTTTTAAGGAGTAATTTGAGTTGGTAAGTTTTATCTACCAAAGTTTTGGAATCAGTGTTATCCTCCACCTAGATGAGTAACTCTCTCTGTTATGAGCATAGAATATATAAGGAATATCTACTGAAGATGGTGGTCTTCAATTAAGTCCACTTTTCCCTGATACATTTGACTTTTTCTTATATTTTAGATAAACTATAACAATCTGGAGTTGTAATTAGTCACTTATTTTCATTTCAAATTAGAAATCGATGGAATAATATAATCTATTTCCATATTTTTAAGACAAGTATTTTTTATCATTCGATAAATCTTAAAAATACTCCACCTGAATTATTTAAAATTCTAATGTACAATAGCTTGACTATTATTTCCTTAAAATATTACACTAATTTGATTTTTAGAGATTGGTATGGATTAAATACATTCTCTAAATAAACTTCAATTCAATACTAATTATTTTTATTATTTTCTAGTTCTTTCACTAAGAGAAATTAATTAATTCAAAAATGGGAAATTGTTGTAAGTAATGTTTGATTGATTGATTGCTTGATTGCATGGTCAATTATATTAACATATCAACCCTTCTACTAGGTAAAACATACAATTTGAGTTTTGATTAAAAAACAAAAACCTATCTTCAAACCTTTATTAAATCAAATAAGGCAAAGTATAAAAAACAAAAGATTTAAAATATAATACTGACAATGCCAAAGAAAAAAAAACAAAACCATTAAACAGTGGACAATAAATTAAAATAAAAAAAGCATATAAAAAAGATTTAAATATTTAAGAATAAATGGAAAAACAGAAGAATTGAGAGACCAAAAAAAATTCTTCTGTTTTTCCAAATAAATATTTTTAAAATCTAGAAAGCAATCAATATTTCCCCAAATTCTACTTTGTCAAAAACAATAAAATTATTTATGCTAAAACATATTTGTTTTGAACTTAGCTAAAAGATAGCAAGCTCAATTAAGTGTTTGATTCATATGCAGTTGATTTTGAAAACATATTTCCTGTCCTCACAAATAGTTGAAATATTCAGATGATGATTAAAATACTTAGCTTAAATAATTGCTCTCTTCCAAATCAAAAGTATCAATAAATTAAGAAAAATAAGAAAATGTATTAATTTTGCCAAAAAAGTTCATATTTTCCATTTAGTCACAACTAAATGATTTTATATCATGAAATTGCTGTTTTCACTTAAATGTACACAGATACATCAAATGTATGTTTGTGTATGCAGCTTGTTGTACATGTGTTCATAGATCTTTGCAAAAAAATATTTTTATGTAAATTAAAAATATTGCTTAAGAGATTCCATAAAATGAACAGCAACAAACATTTTTGATATCAATACATTAAGTATTATTTTTAATCATCAAGAATATACTTAACAAAATATACTTATAAAAACAATAATTCAACAGAATATATCAATCTTTTTAACTATGTAAAACAATGGATAATAGCAGGGCTTTACAGACAAATTTGATTTTATTTGACCTTTGACAACTAAACATTTTTATTTACTAGCCAAATAGTAATATTACTAGCCAAACCTATGAAATGTCATTTCACCATAAGATAATGAATAAGCTTATAATTCAGAACTTAATTATTTTAAAAAATATAACCCATTTCACTTTGAACTTCTCTTTCTTCAGAATAAAAATTTGATTTTTTTAAACAGCTTTAAAATAAAATTGATTATATTGTTATATTTTCTATTCTATTAAATCTTTTATTGTTTAAATGATTTGGCTTTGTTCGTTGAATTGAAAAAAAAATAATAATGGTTGGAAAGATATTTCTCACTCAGTACTTACTGATTGTCAGTGAAAAAAAAGTCACCAAAAGATAGTGTTAAGATTTTTAGTCGCCACTTGGAAAAATCACTGGCAAATTTGAGTATTTCACTCGCAATGTAGAGCCCTGATTTTCATCATAAAATCCTGCTTTAAATCTATTTTGTGGTTATAGAATATTGAGAAAGTATTATTGGGATCTTGAAAAAATTATTTCAAAATTCTTTGTACAACCTTACAAAAATACTTTCCATGTTAGTATTTTTCAATTTTTTAGGAGTGTTTGTTTAATCCTAAAGATAAATTGAATCTCAGTGTGAATGTTTGTCAGTGATACACACAAAAATAAATCAATTTAAAATGTAGTTTAAACAGGATGTCTGCACACCATAGCAAATGAACAACTAGAACCAATTAAATTTAACCCATTAGTTCTAATCAATGCAAAGATACTTTGTTGTAAGCTAACAATTTTTTTTTACCTAAAATAAAAAAAAAATTTAAAAAAATGATACACAAGTTTCTACTTTGGTTGAGAGATCAACTGAATCTATCAATAAGGCAAATCAACTTTGTCAAAATGCCATGAAACGAGGAACTAAAACCTTCAACTCAACAAAAATAAATAGATACACTTTGTAAACTGATGCTTGCTATATTTTTTCCAATACTAAAAACTCATTTGCAAACAAACTGATTGAATGTTTGATTTCACTTAGTAACTAGTCCAAAAAAAAAAAATAAATAAATAAATAAATAAAACAAATAAATAAATAAAATAAAAATAAATAAAAGGGAATTTTTTATTATTCATAAAGTAGCTGATAAAGGCCATTTTATATGAAATACATTAATGCAACATTTTTGTTATGCGGCAAGTAATGGATAATAATATTTTTCCAGTCAGGTGTTTATTTCTAGAAATTGGTATACATTAAAAAATACTATAATGATTTTGGTCTGTGACACTATGCCTTCATTAGAGAAAATTCTTGTCATTACTTGACTATTGCAATTTTAACATTTCTTTTAGTTTTCTACTTATTAGTAGGGATGGTTTTATAAAAGAATATTCTTGTTACAGCACCTCATAACTAGGAAACAAAATGAACTCAAGACAGAGTGTATTATATAGACAACTGCATAGAGTATATCTCAATTTATATGAGCAGAGTACATATTTGTAGCCATTAGCTATAATGACATTATTATTGTAAAGATTTTTAGTAGAGTGCACATACCTGATTTCAGAAACAAATAATTGTTGCTCTGTCTTGAAAGTAGAAATGGTGATTCCAATTTTCACTGAATAGTTTGATGTATATATTGATTCAGTAAGTAAGTTAATTTTAAAATTCCTGTAAATAGAAATATTATAGATTGAAAGAAAAAATCATTTCATCATTATAACTAAAACTTCAAGTTCACTTTAGAAATGGAAACATTCTTGAAATGTATACAGACAAATAATTATTTCATTAAAAATATTGCCTAATTTGTTTTCCAAATTATTCACAATATATATATATATATATATATATATATATAAATATGAGGTAAAAAAAATTGAGTATTCACATCATGGAAAACAACTTCCATATTCTTGGATAAAACATGTTTAAATTTAAACAAAATAGTCTACACAGTCTAAAGTTGGTGCATCTAATGTACCACTATTATAACTTTTCTTTCCAAACAGATTTTAATAAAACTTGACCACAAAATAAATACAATTGTATGATTTTATCATCCATTATTTTATGAAATTCAGCACACTTTTATTTTAATTGTAGATTTTGACATAACCCTCTTAATGTTTATGGGGTACACCAGAATAACGTTTATGGGGTACACCAGAATAACGTTTATGGGGTACACCAGAATAACGTTTATGGGGTACACCAGGTATAACAGAATGGGTTAAATAGTGCAAGACCTCAATGGCGGATGATGTCTACAATGACACAATGGCACTGAAGGCGGGCGAAGGCTGCAACAGAGGATGGCCTCCAGCCGTTGTGGTTCTCTCCATGCCATTGGAACCAGCTCCTCCTCTGCCAAGAGGCTGTGTGGTGACTGCAAGAGCATCAGTCTCCCCGTAAAAGACGTCACGCACAGGCGTCTTACCCAAAGGGTCCATAGAGACCAAAACGGAGGACAGTCATACTCGAACACGAGTGACTGTCGATGATGATGATACCAGAATATTTTTTCTGACACATTGTAAGTTTTTTCAGTACAATGACCAACCTGATTTAATTCTTTAAAATCAATTAAATTATAGAGTGGTTCTTAATGAGAGTAAAATTTTATTGAAATCAGTTGAGAAGAAAGAAAATTATTGAAGATTTAAATCTTGCCCTTTGTTTCATGCACTACTCTGTGTTTCAACTTAATGAAAATAAATTATCTGTTTTTAACTAACAAATCACATGTTTGTTTTTTTTTAAATTATACATTCTTAAATTTGAAGACAGTTTTATTAAATTTAGGGGTTTCTAACTTTTTGGCACTTGCAACCCTTATCTTAAAGCCCATGCATGGATCACTTGTTAAGAACCCCTGAAGTTAGATAAAGACTAAATAATCTTTTATCATCACAAAAATTTTTACCGATAGACATATTTCTGAAAAAAACTGTATTAGCTCACCTAAAACATTCTTTTTCCAGCATTTGGATTTACCATTTCTTTCATTAATTCTGTTATAAAACTGAATTCATCATAACCAGCTTGCAGTGATGCAGTTGTTGATCCTTCAGAATTAACTTGATTCAATTCTTTAAGATTTGATTGATGGTATTTATTAATCCTTCTTAAAGAATTGCCCATGAATTGTTTTTTATCATTTTTTAATCTGAGCTATATGGGAACCAATCCAGAAAAAGAATCTTTTTAATGAATTATTTTTGTTAGATTATTTTTATGGTTGGAATAAGGTAATGCAAGAAAACATATTGTCTCCAAATATGTCCTTAATATATGAGAGAAGAGTAGGACCTAAAACAACCTGATATCCAAAAGCATAATAGATTTTTTATACATACCATATTGATAGTCTCTAAATATGTCCTTAATATATGAGAGAAGGCTAAGACCTAAAACAACTTGATATCCAAAAAGCATAATAAATTTTTTATAGATACCATATTGATAGTCTCCAAATATGTCCTTATGAGAGAAGAGTAGGACCTAAAACAACCTGATATCCAAAAGCATAATAGATTTTTTATAGATGCACAAAAATAGGAAATAGAAGAGAGTAAATCAATTAAAATATTTTCATTTAACTGATTCCAGTCAACAAAAGAATAAAAGACATAACCTAAGAAAATAAGTTTTATTTATAAATTTTGTTTAGGTTAGGATAAAAAACAAAACATCTTTAACCTTTCATATTCAATCAAAGAAAGAAATTAGATTAGGCAGGTGTTGATGGACTTAATATCATGAACAGAAATATTTTAACTGGCTGATTCTGATAAAAATAAACATTAACTTATGCATATAAAAAGATTTCCCTGGTAGTTATTCGAAACAATTTTGAAAAAAAAGCAACTCAAAACTGTGGAATCACATAATCAAATAATGCTGTGATAAAAATCATTCACCTACAAATATGAAAAAAAAAATTCTTTACTCTGTAATAAAAAAAAAAAAAATTGATGAATAGTAAATGACTTAAATTATTTTCTTTAACTTAATAAGTTTTTATTTTCATATTACTTATAAATGAAAATTAACAAACACGAGAATATTGTTCATTTTAGTCATCTATTAAAAATTCATTCAAGCATTCACACATTGAAAACAAAATCAAACTTTATTCAATATGAATTAATGATATCAGAAAATAAATAAAAAATTAATCAATAAAAACAATTTCATATTTGACATAACTTTCAACTGTGCTTTAAAATAACATTAATCAGGTAATCAAACTGAAATTTACTAATGATTCAGCAATTAAACATTAATATGTAAAATCAATCCAATAAGGTGATTAAATATTAGAGTGTTGGTTTTCTCCACCATTAAGAATACTATGTATCTTTATGTAAAATTCTATATCTTCAATCTGAAATACACTTATCTGATAATGTAAGCCATATGAAATATCTATCTATTCAATGACATATCAGTTTCAATTAGTTGAAATGGATTTGATCCAGGCAGTTAAAACAAGGTCATTATTGCATTGTTAGTGTGTAGGTAATGAAAGATTTGAAATATATACAAAAAGTCAGCTATTAACTAAGAATATTTATGACATGGTAAAACAAACCAACAACAGAATTGATTGCTGGATGGCAAAAATAAATTCAGGTGATTAAAAGTAAAGCAGGGAGACATTTCCCTTAACTAAAGATTTAAATTCTATTGCAATTTATGGGTAGTGCTTTTGTGTGTGTGTGTGCGTGAGTGTGCGAGTGCAGTCAGCCCAAAGCTAAAAGCTTAAGCATTTGCTATAAGCGGCTCTCCTGAACGAGTCCCATCTACCCAAGGCTGCTGAAGAGAAAGTAATGGTTTTGATTGGGATTTGAACTCGCATAATACGATTCTAGAGCCCAAGCTTTTACCAAAGCTCCACCGTCACTGCCCGAGTGTGAGTATATCTTTCTCACAATTCACTTGGTGATGCTGTCTAAAATTGACGATTCACTGTTGCTAACATCTATAAAGCATACCGATGAATATGCTATAAGTTGAGCTCTCAATTGACAAGATATAGCAAAATAATTTCCTTAGCACATAGGCTGATAGCAGAGGAGTACAAGCTTCAATAAATGGTATTATGGTTGGGTTTTAACTTCCAGCTAAAAGCATATTTGTGTAGCTGCATGGAAGAACTGTTGACAGCAGAACAGCTCTGTATCCAGATTGCAATAAAATCATTTATATATAATAAATTGTTTGTTTGGTTGGTTTCTGTTTAACAGCATATCAACCTTCTAAGTCATTTTAATGCCAAGAACAATTACTTTTGATAAACATTTTTAAACATAGTTTTTTTTAATAACACAAGTTGCACTATTTAATCCATAGATGGAGGGAAAAAAATGGAGATTCTACCTTTCCCAAGGGTATTAGTCGAAATGTCAATGTAGATGGAACAACTTGGATTTGAACCCCCATACTACAGTTTCAAAGTCTAATTGTCTATCCACTGGGCCACATCAACTGCCTATAACTGCATAGTAAATACTTTGTTTAAATAAGCAATTTGCTACTTTGTCTACATTGATAAGAATACAATGTTAGCCATTTAATTATTGATGAGGACTTAAATTTTGGGCTGATGGATCTAATTATTTAAAAATGAAAGCAAAGAAAAGGTCAAAGAGGAGCAGACAACTGCTTGGGGTAAACCAGCATTGGTTTGCTTTAAATTAGGTTTACTTTGAACAGTAATTGCTGAGAATAAAGATGATTGCTAAAACAAATTGATCTAACAATACATCATTACATATATTCATTAGAAAGTCTTAGTACAAACTTGGATATTGCAAAAAACATCTATTTTTCAGCTTAAAACCATTTGTAATTTCTAGTTTCAAATAAAAATAAAATTATACTACAAAGTTTTTGTTTTTTGGGGTTTTTTTATGAAAAATAACAATTTCTGAAACTAACTTGTTTCCTTAAAATGATTTACGGTCACTACATTTTTTGGGAAATGTAAATGTTATAAAACCATGGTGCTATCTAGTTTCTTTCCAACTATGCATGCCTAATATAAAAGCCTATATATTTTAAAGAAAAATAAATTTCTTTTTCTTCCATAACTTTTAATCACAGAAAATTCATCTATAATAATATAATCCAAAAAAATTTACAAACATTAATATCAAATGCTTTAAAACCATACCAAAATTGTTTATTAAAATTAAAATTCCATATATAAAATAGAGAAATAAACAATCATAAATTTTATAGTTATTACTATTGTTTTAGTTAGTACATATACATATATATTATATTTACTTGGTGAGCACAGTCCCAAGTTTGGCACAAGGGCATTTTTACGTGCGCATAACAGGGCTTTTTACATTTAGTGTTACCTTTTACCTAGAAGAGGTGATCTCCCGAGTCAACTGCCCAAGGCACCTAAAGGTGAATGCAATGGTATTGATTGGAATTTGAACTTGCATACTATGATTTCAGAGCCCGAGTTTACCAATGCTCCAAGTTCGCTGCCCAAAAATGAATAATTTTTTTAAGTTCACCAATGAATTCAAAAGATAATAAAATGCAACAAAGAATATTGTATTTGTTAACATATATAAATATGTGTACTCCTCATCAGTAGAGCTCTGCAAATGCCAGGTTCCTCTTTAGCCAGGATTGAAACCAGAACAAAATGCTATCAGATTCCTTACCTTTCAGCCACCAGATTGCCAAGTAAATTGTAAATAAACCACAATTTTATTTCATTATAAAGTGCTCTACTTTAACCCTTTCTGAGTGGGAGGGGCTTCCGCTTAATAGCTTAAATGAGAGCAGATAAATTACAATACAGTTCTAAATAAATTCCTTATTTTGGCAAATCTTACTTTTAAATAATCTAATGAAAATTAGTTTACGTAGATAGGTTTTGAGTAGTTCAATTTTTTAGTATTAGGGGACATTGCAGTGCTTAGGCACATCGTAGCCCCAATGCAGAAGGCACCTTGTGGCCCCTTTACACTAAGAAGAAGCAACTTTCACACCCACAACATACTATAAGCTTTGATTAAAGTCTATATTCAAATATATAGAGAGGTAGAGAGAGATGGATTGATTGTTGTATATTTCAACCTAGAAGCGTAATAATGATTTTCTAGTTAATCCTAATTATTAATTATTTTGGTCATTTTTTGCATTACAAAAGATCAGTGAAGCCAAGGAGCCTTTGTGGCCCCTCCGCAGTTACGGGGTCTGTGGGGACCCTAAGAACGACCCTGTTAGGGGATGACATAAGAGAAAATTTTCTCTTATTTAATCTTATAATATACATATTGTTTTATTTATGACTATAACAGATGCAATCATTTTTTTAACACTACCATTGATAAATATATTTTTCTATATTTATACATTATTATTATGATTATTTACTGATTTCAATATTAAATTATTTCTTCATTATGTTTACAAGTGGAAGTGTATCAGTCATTTTAAATAAAACAATTCTGTAAAAGAAGTTTCCGTTGCTCATGCTAAATTTCTAAGTTTAGCCAGATCAATTTCTACTTCCTTCAACTGATTTTCTCATCATCTCACATAACATACAACCATTTTTCAGGTTTTTTTTCTATTTCAGACTGTAAGCTTATACTCTAGAAACTTGACACATTGATATTTTAATAACTCAAACAAAAGAAACAAAGTGCATAAAATTTTATGAGTATGCTGGGCAACTTTACAAAAATTCAAAAATAAAAAAGAAAGTTAAAATTACTTCATTTTCAAAAGCATTTTTATACTGTTTGGCAAATAATGCTAAAACAATTTTAATTGATTTATATGTTGATTAGATATTTTTATAAAACAGTATTAAGAAAGGATAGTCTGGAATGTTTTGTAAAAAATCACTAATGTCAACATGGATAAAATGATGCTATCTTCTATCTTTCCCACTATGCATGCCTAATATAAAAGCCTAAATATTTTAAAGAAAAATAAATTTTCATTTTCTTCCATAACAGGAAATTCATCAATTATAATATAATCTAAAATCCTTGGTTTGAAACATTGGTAATATATTTCTAAATTCACAGTATTTCAAATAAAATTTTCAAAGCAATAAAATACGATACAATTACAACAAAATCATAAAAAATATTCAGGAGGACAGTTACAACAAATATATAGTGTAGGTTTTTAAGATAGACCTTATATTTTTTTTTGTATATATCTAAATAAATGTTTACTGGTAGAAAATTCTATAATTGTGTTGAACAGGAAAAAACAGGACAAGCCAAAAGCTTTTTTGGTCATCTCTCATCAGAACTAAATCAATGGCAAAGGTTTAAACAAAACAAGAATTAAAGTGAGAAAGGGGGATGAGTGTAAATTAAAATTAGGGACAAACCCCAATGGCAATCAACTAAAATAAATTTTATACAATTAAGAGAGAAGGGGAGGGAGAAAAAGTGTAGGTTAAAGTAATAAATCCCCAATGTGTATGTATATATATATATATATATATATATATAAGCATGCAAATGAGAAAATGACAGTCACCGAAAGCTGTTGACTCCATATCTATGCTTATCTACTACGCCTGTTCATAGAATATATGCAGATGATAAAGAAAAAGAAACAATCCCTCAGTAAACATCTATAAAAAGCCAACTCATCACATACACCTACATATAAATAAACATAAATATGAGATATTCTTCAATAGAAAATAAAAGTATACAAAGAATGCTGTGACAGGAAATTCAGCTAAAAGTAAAAAAAAAAAGTAAAAAAAGAATTGACAATATCTGTAAATGTGAATGAGTTATTTCCCTTATTTACCCTTCTCTTAATATTTTCCCCTTTTTTCTTCTCAGTATTTTGTTTTAGATTTTTTACCCATTTTCAGTTTCAATCTTTAGTGAAAATTTAATTCAATTTTTTTTTTCTCAAACAACAGTAGCAGCTGCATCTCATTAAATATGAGAAAACAAATGAATCTGAAATAATCGATTTCTGAGAATGGGAGATTGGTCACTGTAATAGAAAAAAAAAAACAAAAAAAAGAAAAAAACAGAAAATAATAGAAAGAAAGCAATCTTTACACCTAAACAGATTGCAGTTCCACACTTGCAATTTCCTTTGTTTAGGGCACAGTAAAAATGCAGAAAAAATATTCAGTTTGTAATTTGACAAAAATTTAATTTTTTTTTCTTCAAGATATTTTCAAGGGAAATTTATTGCCTATCTATCTTATTTGAAATTATGAAAGTTTAGGATAAAGAAAAAACAACTATAAATTTACTTGTTAAGAAAACTGAAATATATATATGCATATTTCTACAATATTTGATTTATTCTTTAGTTCCAACAAGTCTTCATACAATATAAAAGTAAATTTTTTTTGTTTCATCCCCAACATCACATATTTCTTTGAAATTGTTTAAGCTGTATAATCTATCAAGAAATTTCAAAATAGTAATATTCAAAAGAAATGGCAATTACTTTGGTTTCTTTAACTAGACTATCATTTATGTACATGTATAAGTAGGCGTAGGTGTGAGTGTGTGTGTGAGTGTGTATATATATATATATATATATATACACACATAGACATGCACACACACACACTGTTTGTTTCATAAGTAATATGAAATTGTCAGGAGAGGCATTAAGTAGGATTTGATCAAACTGCTACTTCATAGTGAAGTACATATCGTCTACAAAATTATTTACTGACAACTTCCTTTCAATCTAAATTTGAGTGCAGCAGTGTTCATATTGGGATCAGTCTGATCATTTTTGTCAAACTGTAACAAGATGCAGGTAAACAAGGAACAATGTTATGCCATCAAAATTTGTGTTTAATTTAAGAAAACCCAACAAGAAGAGAAATGTTAAAGGAGATCTATGGGGATGAACAGTAAGTTTCTATCAGTGGTTTAACAGATTTTTTTAAGGAAATAATGAGGTTGAGAATGTAAGCCAGATTTGGAGCACCAAACAGTGCACACAAGGATGAATGCATTGAGGAAAGGCAAGAATTAGTGACGCAGGACTGTCACATAACTGTGTGAATGATATTATAGAGAATACATAAAGAGATTAGAAGAGACATCTGAGAAAGATCATAAATATCAAATGGAGTGACTACGCAGTCTACAAAAACAAGTTAATGAAAACAAAAACCTTATATAAAAACATATGTCTTAGACTGAATAAGTAATGTACTCACTTGTGTGCTATACCAAAAGTAATATCACTATTTTGGAAAAGTTGAAGAGCTAGTATGGCATCATGAAAACTTGGAGTGTCTGCTAATATGCTGGAGGGTTTATTAGTTTTGTAAAGTAACTGATGGTAAGACAGTTTATAAAAAATATCTCTGCAATGTAAAGCAGTCAGAAGCAGACCTGAATTAATAATTTCACTAATCCCAAATCTAAATAAATCTCCATTCATCAATGAAAGGTGAATAATTATGGAAGATTATCAACGTCAAGCTTTTTAGATGGCACCATCCATATGGTCTAGGAATATACCAACTCTGGTTTTATACCATTCTAACTACAACTGACTGATAATCTGGTAGTGGTTTGGCTTTCACAGGCACATCTGTAGAATTCAGGGTATACCAAAGTATGTGACAAATATTTTGAGTCTACTGCAAGCAATGTTCAACTAAAAATTTATTTTTTTTCAATATTATAAGCTAATTAATTTGAACTATTTCATGTATTTGTGCTTAATGTTCAAGAATGTTAGCTATGCATGAGAATTCAACACATATCTTACTTAAATATGAACACTTATTTATGGATTCTTCTTCGAATGATATTGACTGAGTTCTATAAAAATCATATAGCATGAGTAAATGGGCCTGGCACTGCAAGGGTGGTCACCTGGCTCAGGCTTAGTTTTGTGTTTCTCATGGATATGCAAACTGCTGTGCAAGGCAGAAGGGCAGATCCATGACCATGCAAAATTGAAAATTTGGAGAATTTGACTCTATATGTGGCATTTAAATATAAAAAAATGGGAAAGGGGGCCCATTGGATTTTCAGTCAGAGGGCCCATTGTACTCTCAGTCCGTCCCTGTACTATAATAAGAAAAATAATAAAAGCAAACCATCATTCAATACCTGTCAGTGCTTTTTAAAAGTGAACTGGTTTCAGACAAGATTTTGACTTAAAGCTAGTGACAGAAATGACCACTCAGGAACTCATTAGGCAACTTAAGAACTTTACCATATTGTATCAAGCCATTTAATGTTACCTATCACCATTTTGATACTTAAGGCATGTGTCCTACAAGACAATTCAATGATTGACGCTTGTCATATGATAGGCCATTAATTTTTCAACACCATGCACTTTATATAACAGTCCAAGAATACACTCAGTTGATCTTAAAGTTTGAAAGCCTATACTTGAGTTCACCAAACAGTCAAACATCTTATAATTCAAATGATGAAGTTTCAAAACTCCTTTCAATTTAATTTTTTATAAGCATATTTCAACGCTTATATACAATAAATATATTTAAGCAATAAAAAAAGACATTTTCTAACTTTGTTTTATTAAACATAATTTAATCTGAAATAAACTTGAAATCATTCTATCATATCCTGAAATCATTCTATCATATCCTGTTTTTTTAATAATGGAATATCTATAAAAATACAAAAGCATAACTAAGATAAAGCCTAATAAGTTTTTTTTTGCTATTTTAACCCATAAAGGCAAAAATGTAATTTCTTTGAGAGGCAATAATAAAATATCTTTTACGAGTAGACAATTATGAATGACACAAGTTTGTTTAATATAATATAAATGAATTAACATAAAAAAAGTATACCTGGATTAAAAGGGAGTTGAAATAGTAATTAAAAAAGTACTTAATAACTTGCATAAAAAATCTCCTTGAAGAGGATTTGACCTGATAAACAAGTTCATTTTTGAAAGGAAAAACAAGTAAGAAATAACTTGATTTGTTTTATTAAGTTACCTAAAACAGATGAGTGAGCATAGAGAGATTCTAAAGGTCACCAAAACTAAAAAGGGTTTTCTCCATACCCATAGAGTATAATTGATTAGTTTGTTGTCCAATGGAATAGTCACAAGCATTTCCTTCTAATTAAACAACTAACGAGATCACCAAAATGGGATCTGGAAAGGGGGGAAAGGGAGAGAGAGAGAGAGAGAGAGAAAGAGAGAGCTAAAACCCTCCTTGTTTAGCAACCCTATCCAGCTCCAAACTACCAACTCTGCACTGATATAAAACTAAGTTACACTCATCATACCAACCTCTTTATCATTAATATTTTTTCTCCAATTTTTGTTATAAGAATTTTTGTTACACTGAATAAATTGTTGTTCTTTTTGATTCCTTCAAATCAAAAAAATAAAATCAACACTTCCTTGGCTAAATTGTATTTATTCCTTATTCCAAATATCTTTCAAAGACGGAAAAAAAAGCATTGGGAACATGTGGTCAGTGCCATGTTAAGCTACATTGGAGTTTCGACGCAGAATGCACCTTGCTGCCTCTTTACCCTAACAAAGGCAACTGGCACATCCACAACATACTATAGGCTTCGTTCAAAGCCTGAGAGAGAGAGACAGATGTAGATTGATGCAGACATGGATTGATAGATGTATATTTTATCATGAGTGTAATAATGATTTTCTTTATTTAATTCTAATAATAAATTATTTTGGTAATATTTGCTCTACAAAAGGTGTGAAGCCAAGGAGCCTGGCAGCCCCTAGTATGCTTGCAGCCCCCCCTATTCACAGGGTCTGTGGAGGCACTAAGCACGGCCCTGCATATAGTAGTCACAAATTTTTTACCCACTTAGTATTTGTGACATAGTACTACATATATAATAGTTAAAATATTAAAATCAACATAAATAAAAATGGTAAATGACAAACTGGACCAATCCATAAAAAGAAACAAGTGCAGCAGAAAAGTTTTAAGAAATAAAAATAATAAAAAGATCTCTCTTCCCCATTTATGGACAACTGCATGTAATACTTTAAGAATATGTTAATAATGACAACAAAAGTAGACTTAATTCGAATTGTATGTATGGATCAGAGGCGTAGCTAGAGGGGGGTGCCTGGGTACATATGTCCCGGGCGCCAAGGTACAGGGGCGCCAAAATGAGGCATACAAAATTTTCACAAGGCTAAAAAACCGGTCAGTGAAAT
>JAUZSX010044618.1:0-20249 GCA_034780655.1 Idiosepius hallami
TATGATACCAACATATGGTGAAAATTTGAAAAAAAAGTGAGACGCAAGGGTGTTGAGGTCTGGATGATTTGACATGGTATGACCCTTGAGATGATATTTTAGAAAAGAATAAGAAGAAGCAATTATGACTTTATATTTGAGTAGACCGGTCTGAGTGTTTACTCATTACTGCAGAATGCTCATTAGCACTCAGTCAATCATTCTTTTTAAAAAAATTCTTTCCATTTCTTTTACTAGATGGAACATTTACATTGAGTTTAATTGTGGACCTGGAAATCTTATAACATTCATACTTATCTTTAAGACTGTGGGGGGGTGGCATACTAGAGGTTGCACTTGAGTAAGCACTCTTCTGTTTCATACATTTGCAGATGCTGCACTCATTGGTTGATAAAGAAGATCGACTCAAGAATTAAAACTTATCTATTTTCTACTCCTAAAATCAGCAGATTGATTTACTCATCTACTTTCACATGAAAAAATAAGACACTATCTAAAAGGCATATTTAAAATGTGCAACATTGATTAGAGTGTGCCAGTCTATTTATGGGCCTAATATATCCGGAAATGAACATGTTCACTGGAAAGAATAACATTCAAAGCCACCACCACAACCGTCACCACCACCACCACCAACTGAAGATGATATATTTGTAAAAAACCCAAACCCCAGATGAGTAGCTGAAATTGTCATTGACTGCTGATTATACATCAGTTCAAATGATGATGATGATGATAGGGAGAGACAACAATCTAAATAGAAAAATTGATTTTAACCAAATGACGACGTTGTGATAAATCAGTTGAAATCTATTTCAGAATTGAAAGAACCTGGAAGAAAGAAATTCAACCAACCAAACTTGTTAACTTTTTCATTCAAATAACAAAACCACATTATTATTATTATTATTATTATTTCCCCCATGATTTAATCGGAACTTTTTACAAGAAAGTGGCGTTTATGTTGCACAACCATTTATTATGATAACCAATTACTTTGTTAACAATGCAATGCATCTATCAAATGCTGGTCTCAAGAGTCATCTCAAGGTACATAGTGGCAAAGGGAGATATTCTTATAAGTGATGCAATATGAATTTGAATGGCTATTTACTTACATATATATAAGATTTATTTATAAATATATATATTTATATACAAGATTCAAATACAGATATATGTATATGCATTAATATTAAACATACGCATACAAAATTTGTTTCATATATTCTGATATTTATACACCCATAGATATTTGTAGGTATTACAAGCTTTAAGATATTCTAAGATGAAGCTTCTCAGTCTATTTTTCAAGGGTGACTTTTGGGTTTGGATGTCATTAAACAACATCAGAGGAAAACATGAGAAAGGATAGGACTTTGCTGCATAACCCTTTCTTTAAATAAATTTGACTAGATAAATGTTCACTTGTTGACTCTATGAGACAAGCACGTAGATGAATATATATGATATTTACTCGGTGAGCACCAACCCAAGTTTGGCACAAGGCCATTTTTAGGTGCTCTTACCCTGGCTTTTTGAATTCAATGTTACCCTTTACCTAGATGAGCTGCTCTCCTGAGCTAACGAGCCCCATCTGCCCAAGGCTGCTAAAGTGAAAGTTATGGTTTTGACTGGGAATTGAACTCGCGTAATACAATCTCAGAGCCCGAGCTTTTACCAATGCTCCACGTCGCAGTGGATATATATATATATATATATATATATTAGTGTGCTGATTGCTTTATCGTGACAAGATGATAGCCATTTAATTATGCCTGAATACCTCAAAATAGAAAATTAATATATGTATATTTATGCTATTGATAAAGTATATACACCTACCCACATATATATGAATTGATGTTGCTAATGAAAAATAAAATGTATACATATATACATACGTAATCAGAAATAATTATACACGGAAATACACGTAATTTCATTGATATCGCTAAAGAAATATGCATTAAAGTATATACGTATACACACACACATGTATAAATATATACATGTATGTGTGCATATATATATATATATATATATATATATATATATTAGTATAAAAAATATTGAGATTGAAATGCATCGATATGTATGTATGTAGAAATAAAAGCTTGTCTTACCTGGCTGTCGGCCTCATTTTGGGGATATTTGTTGAGGTGGCAGCTTAAATGAGAAGAGGGTCTGACTAGAAAAAGATGTTGATTGGATGAGAGTCACAGCTGTCAATTCTTTTCAACACCAAATTTTGACATGGGAGGAGGAGGAGGAGAAGGCAGAGTAGTTGTAGTAGTAGTAGTAGTAGTGTGACTGGTGTGTATATCAATAAATAAACTTTTTTTTTGGGGGGGGGGTTATTTTAATTTCCTTTACTTATCTTTATTTCTTGCTTTCTTTCTTTTTTTTTTTATTTATTTTTTTATTTGGCAGAAAATTTTGGAAATAGCAGGAATGTTGAAACAACGGATGATGGTGTAGATTGACGAAAAAGGTAGCAGCAATGAACGATGTGGACTGATGAAAAAATAGAAAAACAAAATGACACAAGGAATGAAATGATCAACAAAATAGGTAAATAGATAAAGGGAAACACTTATTAGTTTCAGATATTCTGTCTATTGCTTGTTTTGTTTGATAGCATATCAACCTTTTTAGGTCATTAAATGCTGACAGAAATCATTTTGGATGAATGTTTTTGTACTTTTTTGAATAACAGAATATGCACTATTTAATCCATAGCTGGAGGGGGGAATGTGGGAGATTCATACCTTTCCCAATGACTAGTATTCAAAATTGCATTGCCCCAAGTTGACCTCCTCCTATGTATTGCAGGATGTTTTTTAGGGGATGCATTCAGCAATTTATTGTTCTTTTATAAATTTGTATTAATTGCTGACTTAATCCTTTGAAGACCAAAATGTTTTTCTTAAGACTAAATCAAGAAATCATAAGAATGAATGGCAAATAGAAATAAGATTTTGTATAGAAAAATTCTCTAATTTTTTAGCTTTTTATTTTTCTAGATTTTTTTTTTTTTTTTTTAACTTTGATCTTTGTTTCCCTATTTTTGTATTTGATCCACAAATTACCTTTAAATGATACATTTTTAAGGCTTCATTTTCAAACAAACCCTCTGAGATAGACAAATGTTCATACAGAATAGAGATATTTTAACAAACTAGCATTCAATGGTAAATCTTCTAAAGAAGATTAACACAAGCAAGCATTCTCTTACATCAATGCAATTGATAAACTTGTAAGTTTAACATTACTGGTTGTTGATTGATATGCTGTTAAAAACAAATCAACCTTTTTGGTCATTTAATGCCGAGAACAATCATTTTTACTAAGCATGTTTTCATCATATTGTTTGGAGTTTTATAAATTGTACTATTTAATCCATAGCTGGAAGGAATGTGTGGGATATATATACCTTTCCCAAGAGTATTAAGCTCAATGGAATGACTTGGTTTTGAAATTATGATTTCTGATTCCAAAAGTCCAAGTGCTAATTCAATGTCCCAAGTGGACTTCCCCTTAAAATTAAATAAACTCAAAGCATTAATTAAAGTGGTTGGTAGCCAACAGGAACAATGAGTTTAAACAGTCTATTTTCACAAAAAGAAGTTAATATTTCTGAAATGCACTTGTGACAAATATTCTGATTGAGGATAAAGCAAGAAATAATAATAAAAAAATGTTTAATAATATTGAAGCATCTAAAAAAGTGATCAGCTAAAGAACAACAATATTACAAGAATAAGGACAAGACAAGTACTATGATGAGTTCTGATAATGTCTAAAAGATGAGCTATAATAAATCAAAGTGTGATCAAGACATGGGAAATGATAGCTCTGCAAGAATGGTCAATGTCCTTTCAGTGGTCTAGAAAAAGGCTTTATTAAATCTGAGAGTGACCATGAGCTGGGCAATACAAGTGGCTTAGAGATGGAAACAATTTTGAAAAAGGGACCAAGAGAGGAAAGCAATAAGAATATGATCAAGGGACAAGCTATAATAGTATAAAGAGGGTGTGTGTGCCCAAGAGATGGGCTATAATAGTTATGGGAGTGGGACCAAGATTAAAGAATCAGAGAAAAATGGATAATCTGGATAAAATGATTGAAAATCTGGATTAATGAATGGAAAAAGACAGAAATGAAGAGAAGAATTAAAAAAACTCAAGATGAGAAAGGCAAGCAAGAAATTTGCCTCTCGCTTGTTGTTGCTGAATTTATTGTTGTTGTTGTGGCAGATGTTGTTGTAGTATTTGATGATGATGATGTTGTGGTTGTTGTTGTTGTAGTTGCCAAATACTTGACTGAAGACAGCGAAGAAAAATAGAGAACAATAAAATAAAAAGAATCCCTCATTTGCTCATCAATGGTTTGCATACGAATTACTGGGGGTGGGTAAGGTAGAGCATTGGTAAAAACCCGGATTAGGAAATCTTATTACAAGAGTTCAAATCCCAGTCAAAACCATTGCATCTACCTTTACCCACCTCAGGCAGATGGGACTCGTTAACTTGGGAAAGTCTCTCCTCTAGGTGAAGGACAATACTGATTTCAAAAGCCCTAAAAAGGTCCTCCAGTATGGGGGTTGAGCATAGGGCTAGCGACTCTTTCTCGTAAAACAAATATGCTACGAAAACGGCAAATACAAATTTGCTGCCCAAATGCACCACTGGGTGTAATGGTTGAATAAATATATATATATAATAATGCATAAGACATACAGCAACACTATATTACATATTTATTCCCAGACATGTTTTGCCTATTTAGGCATTATCAATAGATAATTACATATTTATTCATGTCCAAGAATAAATATGTAACATCCCGTATATCTTATCTCTAATAATATTGTCTGAAAATATCAGTACTGGTTTAACCAAAAAGAATCTACCGTTTATTAAAAATTATAGTTTTTGGCATCAAAGGTTGATATGCCATTAAAAAACCCAAACATAAAGGAATCTCCATTTGTTACAATGATTGATGAAGTCAAAATTTCCATTGATTTCCTCTGTTTATTTTGAAATCAATTTTCCTTCAAAAACCAAAGAATTTTCTCATTCTTTTATTGGAAATTCAAATTTTTAGAATTTTAATCTTCCTATAACAATGGAAACAATTCTTTTTGGTTTGAATTCTTCTTTTCACTCACATAAATTCTCTTCTGGATTGATTCAATGCAGATAATTTAATCAAGATGTTCAGGATGAAACTTACTCTTAAATCTCATCCATTTTGAAAAATATTAATAAAAATTATTTCTCAATTTGGAAAAAGAATTGGAATCAGATTTTTCCAAAGTAAATAATTCCAAATAAAATCAAACAGAAAAACCAATCTTTAAACGGTTCTTTAGGATTACACCAAGTGCTGAAATCAAATAGTTTGCTGAAATCAGATTCTAATTTGGTGCCTATTTAGGCAATTGGATTCTTTTGTTTAAGCATCTATCAACCTTTAGTCATTTAATGCCAAATTAATTTTCTATTAAACATGAATTTTTGTAAATAGACAATTAAAAGAAGTTAACAAGTGTTTAACCAAAAGCTGAAACAATGAAAAACTGTTGTAAGAGTTTTTCATTCAAAAGTTCACATAAAAAACTAATCTAAAAGCAATATTAAGACTTGCCAATTACAGCTACGTCAGTGAATGAAGAATCCAATAGAAAAAGAATTAACCAAGCAAATAACAAAGGTTTTTTTTTTTTTTTTTTAAAGAATTCTAACTTTTAAAAAAGAAGGAAATCAAACCTTTTTATAGTCTGATACGCCATTACTTTCTGATGGCCTTATGCCAAACTAGACAAAATTTGGCAAATAAAGCTATTTTCAATAGAGAATTTCTCAAGTCAAAACAAAATCTGAATCTATCTTCTTTGGGCAATAGACACCCATAAGTGCACATGTCAACATCCACATATTGACTGATGCTGCTATGTCCGATTCAAGATGATTCGTTTAAGGTTTACATTGTCAACAGCTATATTAACATTAAAGAATTGAATAACATTAGAATAACATGTTATACAGTTACTACACTCTGATCATTAATTACTTAAAGGCTTTTTTCTAATGTTTTGTATTATTTAAAAGATCAACCATTGAAGAGACAAAAAAAAAAGGGATTCATTTCATTTGTTTTCCATCATTCTCTTCAGTCAAAGTAAATCCCCTTCAATACAAAAAAACAACTCTTCTGTCAACGCCTGGGGGTAAAAAAAAAGAAAAAAAGAAAAAAGAAAAAGAAAAAAAAAAATCCAGATGTAGAACCAGGTAAAGAGCCAACTCAAACATGTTGCAGCTGAAGCAAGGCTGAGGATGTAAGCCCCCCCCATAGGGCGGCCGCAGGGACGAGAGAGGATGGTGGTGGTAGTAGTAGTAGTAGTGGTGGTGGTGGTGGTAGTGGTGGTGACGAGACGACGATGGGAGCACTCGCACCGCCTGATGGGGTTGACAGACAGACCAATAATGTTGCCCTGGTGGAGAATTTTAAATTGTTAACTTAGAATGGCTTATATGACAACAATCCAGTTATAGGAAGATATATTTACACACACACACACACACACACACACATATAAATTATATTATATATACACACACACACACACACACACACACACAGATGTTAAGCAAAAACACATAAGTCAACGGCCTTCAGTGACTATCATTTTCTCCCCTGTGCGGTCATCAGACTGAAAGCTTTCTGTCTAATGACTACGCAGGCGAGAAACTAACAATCACCAAAGGCCGTTGACTCCGTGTCTACACTTAACTAATATTCATGCTCTATCACTGATATTGAGCACTCTAACTATAATTATAAGCAATCTTACTACACAGATTATTATTATTATATATAATATATATATATACACACACATAGAGATAGATAGACATAGAGTATTTAGAAACAAGTTAAAAAATTCAATTATTTTTATGAGTACTTTTGAAGATCTTGTAAATATTAGACGATGTTATTCATTCCGATATAAAAATAAGATTTGTCAATCGATTCAACCAGTCGTGTGTGATTGGAAATAAAAGTCAGTTTGGCTAACAAAAAGCAGTTTTGCTTATAAACAAAAGCAACAAATGAAAAAAAAAAAAAAAAATTTCTATTTAGGTTTTTTTTTTTTTTTTTGCATTAAAAAATCCAGGTTTTAATCAGAAATTGATTAAGGCTTTGTGTTTTAGGATGATTATTTATTTATTTAGATTCCAACATTGATAAATAATTAATAAATGATATTGTGTAAGAAACATTTCTGGAATGGAAAGAAATCTGAAATATTATATAGGCTTGGTGAAGACCAACCAAAGTTTGGCACAAGGCCATTTTTATATAATCTTACCCTTCACCTAGATGAGCTGCTCTTCCAAATTAACGAGTCTCATCTGCCCAAGGCAGCTAAAGGTGGACTTAATGCATAACTAGATATAAAAATACAACTTGTGGCAAAATTTCAGAAAAAAAGTAACGGACGGTGGTTATCTGCCAATAGTCTGGACGCACATCACTGAAACAATGGTCCTTCTCCAAGGGGATCAACAATTACTTTTGATAAATGTTATTTTTGTCCACTGTCTTTTTGAATAACACAACATGCGCTATTTAACCTATGGCTTGAGGGAATATGGAAATTCATATTGTTTCCAAGGGTATTCAAATGTAAACATTAACAGAATGAGAGAGATTTGAACATATGTTGTACGATTCCAAAATCCAACTATCAAGTGTCCTAAAGTGGATTTCCCCTAAATGCAACAAAACCACTATGCTATCAACTTGTAAATTACAATGGCACAAATCTCACCCACTCATCAGCCAAATTTGCATTTGATTAAGCCAAGAAATCTAAAAATTAAAGTTTTTCATTTTTTGAAGAAATAAAGTTCTTGATTCCTTTTGATAATAACCAACAATTAATGTCACAGATGTTATTGTTCATCTCCATGAAATAACAAGCACATAGATTTGGTAATAGAGCACATCTTAAGTTAATAAAAAAAAACTATTTATGTGCACAAACGCCAAAACAGTGAAAAATCGACAATTTTTTACAATGATAAAAAAAAAATGTTCTTAATTTCCTCTCTATATTTCGAATAAAAAAAATTTAAAAACACATTATTATTAACCCTTTTGACCCTAAAGGGCCGATATATTGGCCTTAGTAACCAAAGGCAAAAAAGACACACTGATATTTTGACCCTAATATGGTTTTTTATTAGAACGGCTCGGAGTGACTATTTGGTAATATTTCTGTATCAGGGTCCAAAGGTGGAGGTTGAAATATCGTTGTGTGTGTGTCTTCTTTTGCCTTAAGTCGCCAGGGCCGATAAAGGGTTAAAATGCCAGGAGAGTAATTCTCATTGCAGGAAACAAGGTAAGAATTTTGAAATTACCAAAAAGATAATTTGATAATTTTCTTGAATATTTTGAAGTCAACGAGTGAAGAAGTCAATTGAGAACCAAAAAAGTTTGTTGATTCAATTAACAAAATGACAACAATTCAATAAAATAAGAAAAAAAAAAAAATGAAAAAGATTTATGAAAAAAAAAAAAGATGTTTATCTTTCATCAATGCCAACAGATTTTGTGCTGCAATGACAGAATTAGAATTGACAATCAGAATCAAGGAATACAAAAGAGAATTGTTTTGGAATCATTTAACAATCTGAAACTAAGTCTGATTTAAGGCTTCACCAAAGAAAGAAGAGGGTTAGACTGGAGTCAAGATTTAAGGGTCTACAAAATGATGGCTACTTTCTGACATCTTAACAAAAGTTAAAGAATAAAAGTATGATTATTTGTTATGTTACAAAAATAAGGATAACTTTTTAAATCTGGACCAAGAAAATATTTTTTATTTTTCTATAAATAAAAGCAAAAAAAAAAAAAGCCAGGTTTTACAACAGATGTTCTTGTAAATCCCTAATTATAATTTTAATGTTTTTCAATCTGTAATCCAAAACCCAGGAAAAAAAAAGTCAATATTTCCAAGTCAAGTAGAAAATAATGTTAAGAATTAAGATAAAATTTAATCCTTATTCAACCATTTTCATTGCGTTTGACTCTTATTAAAAGAAATACAAGAGAAAACCAATTCTTTTTTAAACGTAATAAACTGAAATTGATATTTAACTTATTTTCAAATCAATGAATTATTCAAAATTCAAATAGAAAATTAACTTGTTATTATCATTATTGTTAAGATTATGGTATTTTTGTGGATTAGAAATCTTATATGTATTCATTTATTCTATAATGAACTTGTTATTATGCTATATTTATCAAATAGAAGGTTTTTTTTTTATAAACTTATAACATTAGTTGTATAATTTAGATTTTTTTTTTCAAAACTGTGTACATATGATGATGATATGTAATTGATATAAGCTTAATTTAAATAATTTCAAGAGGGAGTGGGGGTAAGTGAATTGTAAGCTTAGCCTCAACAGAA
Source organism: Idiosepius hallami (assembly GCA_034780655.1). Classification (NCBI taxonomy): domain Eukaryota; kingdom Metazoa; phylum Mollusca; class Cephalopoda; family Idiosepiidae; genus Idiosepius; species Idiosepius hallami. The sequence goes on from JAUZSX010044618.1 coordinate 9,494, forward strand.
GCAGCTTTAGCAGCCTACAAACTTCAAGAGGCTTAACTATTATTCTCACATTTGCAGCCAGATTGGCTTTTAAAGAAGCCAAATTTTAATAATCTGGCCCCTTTTTTTTAACAGCAGTTTGGCCTTGAAAATTTGATTTGGGTCTTTTTTTTAGATTTGGCTTTTTTCTTAAATTTAAACTATTTCAATTATTTAATTATTGTCAATGTTTCAATTTGGTTATTTTCAACCGGCAGTTGAATCTAGGATTTGGAATAATTTTTATGATTTTCATTCATTTGTTTGGTTAAAAATAATAATCATAAGGAGAGAAATTTTCCATTTTTTTTCAATGATCCTGTTTGAATACATACATACATACATATATACATTTATATATCTCCACATATAATCTAGTTAATACTATAAATTAGGTTAAAGGATTAACACAGTCAATAATGATTAACAGCAATTGTACTTGACTAATATTGTTCATATAAGTTAGATTAAGGATTATCTAGCATTTGAAAGAAATAAACCTAAGTTGTTTTTTTGTTTATGGAAAGTCTTTCTTATATGAAAATAAGGATTTGGTTTGATCATTTTTTTCTACTTTCTCTTTTTTTGTCAAAACAATATTTAACTTTCTTCAATTGTTATGCTTTATTTGCAAACAATAAAAGATGATTTAAAAAGGTTTTCATAAACCTGCATTGAAGAATCAAAATAGCAATTAGAATTGCTTAACATTCAAATTCAGATCTGGACAACGTTTTATGCAAAATCCAAAACTGATTTGCAATAAAATCTTTTGGACTTAGATTTGAAATGAATGAATTCTAGATTGGGGCGATTCTAGATTGGGGCAGGTTGGCTTTGGAACTAGAAAATGAATAATCAGAGAAAATATTTTTTTCAAAACTTTACATTTAAAGATAACATAATTTGCAATTTTCATTGTGATATAAGTGACATAAAAATAAAATCTATTGATGATTGAGGATTTTAAGTTTATGATCCATTTTTAAGTCAAATAAAATATTGTTTGGTTTACACATCATTATTTTAGGCCAAATCTAAAAAAAAAAATTGAGGATTTTTCAGTTTGTTTTCAGAATTTTTCATTCTAAATGTTTAAAACAAAACACAATGAAGATTCCAAACTAATGTTTGTTATGAGCATTTAATAAGTATATAAACAACTTTTGGTACATCATTATTTTTGATAAAAAAAGATTTTTAAAATCAACCTTAATGAAAAATCATGATTACCAAACTGAGAGTCAAGTGAGAAGAATCTATGAGAAAGAATCAATTAAGTCAAATTACAAAACAAGCGCTCAATAATACATGGCCTTATGGAATAATGACTTTAAGGTTAAAAGACTTTTGTCATGGATTTCATTTGAAACTTTTCAAGTGAACACAGATATTTTCTTAGAAAACATATTGTGTTTAAGGAAGATTATAATAACCAAGATATCAGTTGTATGTTGTGTCTATGAAATATACAAGCATATTTCTTTTAATAATAAGCATTCACAACATAAATGTAAAATTGTCACGAGTTCAACATATCATAATATATATATAAATATATACTTGGTGAGCAGCACCAACCATGTTTGGCACAAGGTCATTTTTAAGGTGAATAAAATGGTTTTTGACTGGGATTTGAACTCGCTTACTACAATTCCAGAGCCCAAGCTTTTACCAAAGCTCCACCTTAGCTGCCCAAAATATCATAATAATCAAGAAAGAGAATTTCAATGGAAAACACAAAGACTCATTAACATAAAGACAAATTTACATACAATAATCAGAGAAAAACATTCAGATGGAATGGAGTAAATGGCAGACATTTTTTTTTTTTTTTTTTGAAAATCAAATGGAATAAAGAAACATCTTTACAAAAAGTCAAAAACTTTATCTTTTACTAATGCTTGATTTTTAGACGATTTAATGCCGAGAACAATCATTTTTGGGAAACATTTGTTTTGTCAATACAGTTTTTGAATAACATATTTAACCAATGTCCGGAGGGAATATAAGGATTCATACCTTTCCCAAGGATATCAGTCCAAATAGGAATACAAACGAAACAATTAGGATTCAAACTCAAGTTTTACTATTCCAAAGTCTGACTGTCTATCTTCAATCCCAAGTGGACCTCCCCTCTGCTAATGTTAGTTTTTTTCAACCTAATATATATAAAAGGTTGCCCCAAAAGTTTGTAAACACTGATGATCTTTATTTTGAGGGGTTATTACTTGGCAAAGAGTAAAATTTTAAAATGATTATGAACTTTTGGGACAACCTATTACTCAAACTGTTTGCAATGGACATTGACTTAATGCAGTTGTTTTGTCACAAAGAATTTTCTTCCTTTTTAAGAAAAATAAGGTCAGTGAGGATTGAACCAAGAATCTATTGACATCTTTTATAAGTGGAAAACAGCAGAAAATGTCATTCATAAGAAGAATGGTTTGGAGAAGAGGAGGGAGAAGAGGAAGAAGAAGAAGAGAATTTATTTTCTTCTCTAAATGTTAACCTATTATTGTTGCCATGGTGACAATAGATTGAAAAGTTCTAAAATTAGATCCAAACTCAAAGAATAACTCCAAACATTATTGCAACAATAAGAATCGGGAGAGAAGACTAAAAGACCTTGTTTCTTAATGCCAATTCGGAAAGGGATTTTTTTTTTTTAAATCATGAGACCAAGCTGAAAAGTTCAAAGACCAACCAGTTGAGACTGAAACCAGTTTTATTGAATAGAATTTATGTTTGGGTTGGAACCATCCCATAATTTCAAACAGGTTTTTTTAAACATTTTTGCCCCTCCCCCCCTTCCCTACTGGATGATAATGCCAGCAGCACCCCCCCCTCTTCCAATGAATGCCATAACGAGGGTACATAAAGGCAAATATATGGTGGAAGTATACAGGCAAGAACGTCTATTTGCAGTGACTGGGAAAGGCTTAATTAAATCGGCCAGTTTTACCAGTCTTTCTACCAACACCAATTGAACATTTTATGGCAATTGCCCTAAGTCCCGCATTACAATTTTAACGCCCCCTCATCTGACCACTTACTTCCCAGGGCCCCCTTAAAAGTTCATATCGCCCCACCCCAAGGGGTGATACGGCCCACTTTAAAAACCAGTGATTTTGAACATTGCTTAGAATAATTAAGCTGGTTACTATAGTTACCATGCTTGAAAATGTCACTAATGCTTGATTAGGGCTCGAAATACTTGCAATCAATGTTGGTCCTTAGAGCAAAGCAAACAGCTTGCAAGTTCTACTTTCAATATTGCCATTTGACATTAATTGGAATGAAATAAAATAATAAGATTCCAGCTGTTACAATTGTAGATGTACATAAGTAAATAGATTTTGGGGGAAAAAAAGGTCAGGTGATACAGGGGGGGGGTAGTGTCAAATGAGGTGAATTTTACTCAAAGGGTTTTTTATAAAAACAAAAAGGCAGCGAGGTGGAGCATTGGTAAAAGCTCGGACTATGGAATCATATTATGCGAGTTCAAATCCCAGTCAAAAACCATTGCAACTATCTTTACCAGCCTTGGGCAGACGGGGCTCATTAACTCAGGAAAGAAGCTCATCTAGGTGAAAGGCAACACTGATTTCAAAAAGCCAAGAAAAGGTCCTCCAGTTTGAGGGTTGAGCATAGGGCTAGTGACTCTTTCTTATAAAAAACAAATATGGTACAGAAACAGCAAAAAAACAAACTTGTTGCCTAATGCACCACTGGGTGTAATGGTTAATGATGAGGTAAAAACAAAAAGACCTTTGATATTTTAAAAATATTGATCACCAAATTGAGAAATCTGAGCAAAGAAATTAACTTTTACGTTTATTGTTACAAGAAAAAATCTGGTTGATTTCTCTTCAAGCCACAGATCATCGTATCGTATTGCATAGTGGTCTACATAGTGTACCAATGAGTTTCCTTGAAAAGAGTAGCAGGGGCACACCATGCAGGTTTGTTACTTGCCCTGGTACAGTACCTGGTATTCTCAAATGGTCACCCAACTAACCACTGGCCATATATTTACTTAGTGAGTAGCAGCACCAACCAAAGTTGGTACAAGGCCATTTATTAAGGTGTATGCCATGGATTGGGGTTTGAATTTGCTATGATTCCATAGCCTGAGCTTTTACCATTACTCTAACTTTGCTGCCCAAATAAACTTTATTATAGAATTGACTTGATACAAACTAAAAGGCTTCAATTTCTGATTTTCTTCAAATAACTACCCCCCTCCATCTGAATTTACTGCTTGGACTATTATTATTATTATTAGTAGTAGTAGTAGTATTCCTACCACTGTTCACCTGGGATTATTGCTGCTGATGCTACTTTCTTTTTGGCTTATATTCCTACCTGAAACTGATATTTACAATTGGATCAAATTTTTTTAAACTTTTTCTAATTCCCAAATTAGGAAGACTTTTTTGTCCAAAACCAAAATGGTTGCCTCACATTCCACAGAATAAACTTATGATGAGGAATTTTTTATTTCTTAAATAAAAGCTGAATTTCTAGAAGTGAAACAATTACTCGATTGACCCTTGTATGTGTGTGGGGGGGAGGACACAAATCCAAACTTTGTCTCTCATTCAATAGAAATAATAAATTTCTTCTAATTCTTTATTCTACACATCTTTTCTATCTTTATAAAAATGAAGAGCAACAAGATTGTTCTAGAAGTAAAACAATAAAGAATTAAAAAACAAACTTTTATTTTTTACATAAAAAAGAAATAATTCAACCCAAACAATCAATTTTCTTTGTGAACATCGTTTATAACGATTGGTCATAAAAAAAACAAGATTCAATTTTTCACTCATTTCAATTTTTGAGATTTTAATAAACAAAGAATTAAGCTTTATTTTTATATGAAAATTAATTTCTAAAGGTTAAACAATTGTTCAATTGACCCTTGTGGGGGGAGGGCACAAATTTAAACTTTGTTTCTCATTCAATAGACATATTGAAACTAAAAGGAAAAATTAAGAGGTTTTAAAAAAACAAAGAAAATGTAAAAAATTAAGCTTTATTTTTATATGAAAACTAATTTAAACCAAATAAAGTATTCTACAGTATTTATAATAATAATAATAATAATCAAAATTATAGTAATAATTCTTTACCAATATTTTTTTTATTGCTATATTACAATTTTTCTACCGAATAAAAATAATATTAGAAATTAATTTTTTAATAATAAAATCTACTTTGAGTTGATTTTTTTTATGGACCATAAAATTCTTATTGTGGTTTTCCCAATTAGTTATGTTATGATTGTGAATTGGCAGAAATATTGAATGGACTCTTAGGGTCCATGTGGACACTGGTTGGGAAAAGCTGATAAAATTGTTTTTTTTTTTTTAAGAGTCAATGAAAACAAAAGTAGATTTTAGCTTTGGAAATAATCAATAATAGAGAAAAGAAATAAAAAATGAAGATTGAGGGGCAAGATGGAGGCAAGACAAGATGGAGGCAAGTCCTGCCCAGCTGAGCCAAGATTAAACTAAACCAAATTCGCTAAAGAAAGACTAAACTTTTTTTATAAAAACATTTTTTCTCTTTCAATTCCAATGAATACAATTTTTCTGCTGATAAAAAATACCAAAATGAAGACCCAACTTCCATCTTATTATTATTATTATTAGAAATACAGACTTTACAAATCTCTAGAAAATAAGGCAAAGAAAAAAAAACTTGTAAATTCATTGGTTGATTGTTTTAATTATTAAAACCAAATATAATATAAATTTAATTATTAAAACCAAATATGATATAAATTTAATTATTAAAACCAAACATGATATAAATTTAATTATTAAAACCAAATATGATATAAATTTAATTATTAAAACCAAATATAATATAAATTTAATTATTAAAACCAAATATATCGTCTTACTGACAGCAAAAATATTGATTTAGAAAAGAAAAATTCAATAGAATTTTAAACATTGGTTGACTTGGAATTATTTTGGTGAAAATGTTGAAAGGTGAATGTTAATATTTGGGAGAAGTTGAAACGGCTTTCTATTCTTGTAGAGGAAAATCAATCCCTTTATTCACTTTACTACGATTACTGTTCTAAGAATTCATTGACTAAAAATAAAGGCTTTATTTTAAGAAGTAAAAAAACATAAGTTAGAAAACAACCATAAAGTTTGATTTTCTATAAAACAAAATAATTTAACTCTTGTGTTGGTTAAAAGCCAATCTATATTTTGGTTTTTAGATCATCAAAGCCATTTATATAAAAATAAAAAAAATATTTACAAACTATTTGTTTAAAAACTATAGGAACCAAAACATCTTGCTGTGGCTTGAAGTGAAACATAATAATCATTGATAAGACACTGGCATTAAATGGCCACTTTCTTAAGGATGAAAAACAGTTTAGAATTAACTGTCATTCATTTTAAGAAAAGTGGTAGGATTAGCCAAGAAATATAAATTGATTCATTAAATTCATGAATGAAAAACACGTGACCATAGAATGTTGCAGAATTTAAAGAAAAGTTTAAGGCAATTTGAAACTAATTGTAATTTGATAATTGAAGATGTGACCACATTCCAGAAAAGACAAACTCATTTTGTTTTTGAGATTGTTTGACAAAAAAGTGAAATAAAAAGACAAGAAGACAAAAGAATGACAAAAGCCTTGGACATCAAATGTCTTTACCAAACACATAATTTGATGTGTTGGTATGCGACTGTTATGACTAACAATGTTATAGAGATCGAACTATGATATCTTATGACCAATGATTTGACATGACCCATCAACAAACTAACAACAAATATTCACCAACTTTCAGTAAGGCCGACTGAAAGAAAATAAACCAGATTTTTCTTCTGTCATTTTCTGCATTTGGAGAATCAATTCTTTACAAATTAATTCATTTAATTAACAAATGTGGAATTTTGGTTGAATGGTATAACATTGGATATTATTATTATCATTATTGTCTATTGATATACTTGGTGAGCAGCACCAAGCTGGTATAACATTGGATAAAGCAAGATTTATTTAGCATTAAATTTCTAATTTCTTTTTCATTCTTTCTGATTAAACTTATTTAATTTCAACTTTTATTAAAGAGAAAAGAGGAAAAACAAAAAGTTGTTTCACAACAAAATTCTTTTTTCAATTGAAACAAAAAACATTTTTGAGAGACAAAATTTTTTTTCATTGAATTAAAATTTATACCAATATTTTGCAATATAAGACAAGGTAAAAAAAACACCTGCTCTTAATTATTTGATTGAAATGACGGATTTTATTTGGTTGTAGATTGGGTTTGGTATCAAATAGTTTGGTTTATTATGTTGTAAAAGAGGAAAAGCATTTGCTTATAAAGGTTAGGGCTTTAGGCCTTGAAAGGAAGGAATGTTTATAGTATCATGCATCATTGCTGACACATCATTATTGATTAACATGGATATGAATAGCAATCATACAACACACACACATACATACATACATACATACATATAAATAAATAAATAAAATAGGAAAAATGAAAAGTAGATTCCAAAGTTGTGTAACAATGAAAAAAATAATCCCAGCATGCACCTCTCCCCTTGTTATAATATAATCGAGTGTGAAAAAGTGGACCATTGATTTGATGATAGTGCAAGTGTAGAAATGACAGTCACCAGCAGCCACTGATTCATGGTTTGGATTTTACATTTTACTATATATATATATATATATATATATATATGCACAAATTCCATTGAACATAAACAATGTTTTATGGCAATGTTTTTTTATTGTAAATTTTTTTGATATTTTGTATAATTTTCTTTAACATCCATTGTTTATTCATTTAGAAATTCTACATGGAAAGAACTTGAGAGCTTTCTGATTGGCTGCCCAAATACACACACACACACACACCTAATGATAGAAAAATAGGAAAGTAAATTCCAACAATATGTGATAAAATTATTAGAAAAAACAAGAATGTACATTAGTGCCAACGCGTTTCGGATGTTTTTCCTTCTTCAAGGCACATTTATTATATATTTATTATATTATTATATATATATATATATATCTCAAATACAAATTTCAAACTTCTAACCCTAACCAATACAATAAGTGACTAAAAGACAGAAGGCTTAAAATTACTAACCCTGCACCCTCCCCTTGTCTTTTCATATTCATTCAAAGAGTTTATACCATTTATATATTAAGTTTTCAAAATCCCCCCCCCAAAAAAAATAGTCTAATCTTAATCAGGTTGAAAAGAGATTATCTTCTTAATTTCATGGTTGAATGTTACATTTTATTAAGCATTAAAGAATTTGAAAAATATTCTTTCCTAGAATGTCAATCCCTGAAGGAGACGAGGCAATGGATTCAATGATTTGTAAAAATTCTTCAATTATTTTCAAATGATGCCATGGATGATGTGTAATGAAGGTAGAAATGTGTTTTATGTTGTCTTTCTGGAATGACGTTTTGTATTCTTTAAATGCAGGTTGACAGAAAACTTACAAAAGCCAATGAGGGGCAAACAAATTGTTTCAATTCAATTAAGAATAGAAAATCAATAAAAACTTTTATCTTTTTAAGTCGGAATTGAAAGAATAAAAATAAACAAGAATTGAAAATCTTGTCTGAAAATGAAATTTAAAGAAGGAAAACATCAAAAGAAAGAACGATATATTGACACCAGCAGTGAAATTGGAGCATTGTTAAAAGCTCCGATTCTGGAATCGTAGTACGCAAGTTCAAATTCCAGTCAAAACCATTTCATCTACCTTAGATATGGCCTTGTGTCAAACAAGTAAATATAATATTGACTTGGTTGAGCAGCAACTGAAGGAAGGAAGGAAGGAAGGGTCCAAAAGAAAGGAGGAAAGAAAAAAAAAAAAATCAAAGAAAGAAGACAGAATGAAAAAAAATAAAAAAAGTTAAAGAAAGAAAAGGATTAAGAAGGAGCAGTGCTGTGCTTAGACACATAACAGCACACCTTGTGGCCCCTCTACTCTAAATAAACGCAAGTTGTCCCCCCTCTTCAACCTACCGGAGCTTTTGACTATATATACTTACATATACAAATATAATACATATATATATATAGAGAGAGAGAGAGAAAAAGGCAGATAGAAAGATGGATTGATGGATGTATATTTCAAGTGTGATAATGATTTTCTAATTAATTCTAACAATTATTTTGGTAATTTTTTGCATTACAATAGACCTGTAAAGCCAAGGAGCCTAGTGGCCCCTAGGGTGCTTGCGGCCCCCAGCAATTGCAGGGTCCCTAAGCTCAGCCCTGAGAAGGAGAAAGAACATTTTATTTTCCCCAATTCAGAAATATATTTTATTATCTTGAATTGAAAGAATGATTTTAGATTTCAGAAATGATAACAGAATTTTAAGACCAAATGATTCTGCTTTTAAGTAGAAGAAGAAACAACAGAATGTTAAGTGATAAGAAGGCTCTTTCTTTTTTTCTTTTTTAAATAGACCTTCCTATCACAGATAGAGGAGGGGGGAGTCAAGAGAAGCCATGTTTATTTTGAGACCCTAAATATTAGATGTTAAGGTAAAAAGACATGAAAAAAATATTTCCTTCCGTTTGAAAAAGTGGAAAGTCTTTGTAGACAAGATAAAGAAATGATAAATTGGAAGGAACATTCTGGATAAAAAACTTTGATGATAACAAGGAAAGAAGAAGAAGAAGAAGAAATACAGCCTTTCTTACTTTCTTTCTTTCTACTTTAGATGAAGAAACCTGATTGGTTTGTAAATAAGATTCTTATCTTAGATTTGAAATAATCAAAAGCAAACAAAATTTCTTCTTTTTATTAAAAAAAATAGAAGAAAAAAAAAAACAAAAAAAAAAGAATGAAAAAAAATTCTTCTTTCTTCTACATTTTTTTGTTTTCATTTTTCCTTATTTTTATCTGTTTATTCTTTTATTGACATGAAATTCTTAGTGGAATTGGTTTTACTTTCAGAAAAAATGCCTTTTCATCCTCTTTTAGAAATGGTCTGCCAAAATAAGAATTGTTATTTCTGTTTCATCAAGGAAATGGATATCAAAATGAAACAAAAATGGATATCAAAATGAAACAAAAATGGATATCAAAATGAAACAAAAATAAGGAAATCAAATTCAAACAAAAACCTTAAATATTCAAGTTTAATCAAAGAAAATTTAAACAAAAAAAAACATAACACATTAACGTTTCGGCTCTAATGAAGCTTCTTCAGACATTTCTTCTTATCTTTTAAATATTCTACACAACTCCTCCATCTTTCTTGAGTTAAAATCCAAGTCAAAAGCATAACATTTACTTTTAGCTGCCTTGGGCAGATGGAGGTTTATCAACTCGTAGGAGTAACTCATCTAGGTGAAGGACAACACTGATTACTAAAGCCCAGGATATAATGAGCATGTCAAACTGGCTTTGTGCCTGACCAAGTAGATAAATCCTTTAAAACTGGCCTTGTGCCAAACTTGTGTTTGTGCCAGACCAAGTAGATATTATATTTACTTGGTGAGCAGCACCAACTAAGTTTGGCACAAGGCCATTTTTTCAAGGTGAATGCAGTGATTTTTGACTGGGATTTGAACTCATGTACTATGATTCCAATTCTCCAACTTTGCTGCCCAAGTAAATATATATGAACTAGAAATTTAGCCCGGCTTCGCTCGGCCGCCCGTTTTTCGATTTCAAAGGGCCAAATTTTCGGCCCCACTTTGAC
>JAUZSX010044728.1:0-20242 GCA_034780655.1 Idiosepius hallami
TGTGTAGTTAAATATATATATATATATATATATGTAAATACATACACACATATGGATATACATACATACATACACACATACACACACACACTCACAATGCACATGTGTGTGTGTGTGTGTGTGTGTCTCTTTTCTTTTTGTTTGCTTGGAAACACTACATCCATGCTGCTTATAAATGTTGATTGTGGACTTGAAAAATGTCCGTCCATTACATAGAATGCAACATGGCTGAGTGTTTATGCCTTCATCTCCTGAAAAAAAATAAAGTTCCCTAATGTTAATTATTAAAACACATACATTACATATTCAGTCACAGAAGGAAACAAAAATTGTATAAGTGGTCCTCTTTATCTCTTTTTTATTATAATCTTCAGGTTGCACTAAGAAACCGAGAAAAAATATATAAAGCTTCCGACATTTCATTAACCCTTTAATCCTTAAAGAAACGATAAATCGGCCCTGGCAACTTAAGGCAAAGGAAGACACACACCCAACGGTATTTCAACCTCTACCTTTGGACCCTGACTTAGTAATATTACCATATAGTCACTCAGAGACGTTCTATCAAAAAAATAGGGTTGAAATGTCAGTGTGTTTATTTTTGCCTTTTGTTAGAGTCAAAAGGGTTAAAAGAAAAAATTATAGGAAACTAAGTTTGCTGACAAAAATTTTCTAAGTTTTCATTAGAGAAAGAATATAAAAAGAATTTTTTTAAATTTTAAATACAATAAATTCAACTCTTGCTTTTTGTCTTCAGTTCAAATAATGGGATTCATTTGCAACGTAAACAGAAAACAGGGGACATTACTCTCATTAACAAATTTATATAAAATAATGAAAGCAAGATCAAGTAGCAATAACACATCCACTACACTTGGCATTAGACATCAATAAAATATGTTGTAATTATAAACATAGATTATCATTTTTGTAGATAACCTAAAAAAAAAAAAACTATTTTATTATCATTATAACCATATAAAAACTATATATAATCAATGATAATGTAATAATGCAAAAACTAGTTAATAATAATTGTACTACTCATCATAAGTCATAACAGAAAAAATATAATAGATATATAAATGAAATAAGAAAGAATACTTAAAAGAATTAGAGGGGGAGGGGAAAGTATTTTTAAATTAAAAATACAAAAGATTATACCATACAGAGTTATCTGCCCTGTCCACAAGTGAAGTGTGATGAGCTTGGCCAGGACAATTTACTCTCATTTGGAATTAAATAACAAAATATCTAATAGCAATGGGCAGTGACGGTGGAGCATTGGTAAATGCTCGGGTTCTGGAATCGTATTACACGAGTTCAAATCCCAGTCAAAAACCATTACATTCACTTTAGCTGCCTCGGGCAGATGGGGGCTCGTTAACTTGGGAGAGCAAGTCATCTAGGTGAATGGTAACACTGAATTAAAAGATCCCAGGTATATAGAGCACATAAAAATGGCCTTGTGCCTAACTTGGTTTGGTCCTCTACAAAGTAAATATGATAGCTAATAGCAACAAGATGTATATTTTTTCTTATTATTCTGAACGTGAGTAAACTGGCTGTCCTGGCAAAGATCGTCACACTTCACTTGTGGACAGGGCAGCACACAGTTAAAGTAACAGTATAATACTGGTATTTTGTAAAATTAAATGGTAAATAGTAGAGTGAAACCAAAATAAGTTTTAACCTCTATTTTTTTGTCATAGAAATCTATACAAATAAAGATTATATAAATGAATATTAAAACTGATATAGTAAAACTGACCTTGTTGATTCTTGCACTGAATATGTGTTTTAGGGTTAATCATCTTTTGAATTTTTGCAAATAAATTGCAGATAAATTGTACTTAAATAATATTTGGTTTCATTAAGTGACTTTTTGGTTGGTGTAAAAAAACTAACCTAAGCATTATACAATATTTTCAGTGTTATAGTGTATGAATATAGAAATTAACTATGGCCCCTGAGAGCCCATAGAATATTTCTGGGAGTCTACAGGCAAAGTATAAGAAATTGATATTTTGTCGGTCCATGAAAAAAGCTAATTCATAATGTTTTTTTTGTTTTTTTTACTGTTAATTTTGGTCCTAATAAGAAACATTGTAATAAAAAAATATTGGTAAAAAAATTTTTATCATTATTATAATTGTTGTAGAATACTTTATTTTCATTAAATTAGTTTTCATATCAAAATAAAGCTTAATTATATAAGATTTCTTTGTTTATAAAAACCTCAAAATTTAAATTATTTATACCTGATATTTAAATTAAAATGCTCTAGCAAGCTGTTGAGTCATTCATAATTCTAGTTTCTTTTAACATTTCATTTTTTTTTAAGTAATGTATTAGTTTAAAAAATAATTGAGATTATAATTTCTGTTTTACTGGCTCAGTCTTTGAGTATTTTTGGATACTGCTCAGGTGTTAAATATATTAAATCATTTAGCCACAATTACAAAAGCCTCAAGATTATTATGACTAAACGACAGCAAAAGCTAAATTAAATTGAATAATACAACATATCTTTTAAGGTTAAATAATTGTTTAAGACGAAATAATATTACATTTACCTGGTGAGCAGCCACCAACCAAGTTTACCACAAAGCCATTTTCAAGGTGAATGCAATGGTTTTGATTGGCATTTGAACTCACTAACTAAGATTCCAGAGCCTGAGTTTTTACCAATGCTCCAACTTTGCTGCTCAAGACAAAATATGATTAAATTATAAACTTGTTATATTTACTTGGTTAGCACCAACCCAAGTTTGGCACAAGGTCATTTTTACCTGCTCTTACCTGGGCTTTTTATATTCAGTGTTACACTTCACCTAGATGAACTGCTCTCCCGAGTTAACGAGCCCCATCTGCTCGAGGTAGCTAAAGGTGAATCCACTCGTTTTGACTGGGATTTGGATTTGTGTAAAACGATTTCAGAGCCCGAGCTTTTACCAATGCTCCACCGTCGCTGCCTATAAACTTTGTTATATGACAAAATAAATAGAATACCATTAATTAGATGACATTTTTAAATGGAATAGAACAGTTTGTTTGTTTTTTATTCTTATAGAATAGGTTTTCTATCTAAACATTATTCCAATCATTTAAAAGGAGGTAAGTTATAGGTTTAACAAAATATTATAGTAATTATGGTATTGAGTAGAGCTATCTTTATATGCACATGAGTATGTCACTGATACAAAACAAACACACATCCAAATCAACTTATTAGTATCTTTAGATTATTCTATTTCTCGGTTGCCTTAGAGTGCACTTCAGGTCGACCTGTGCATTACAGAACTCTATTTGTAAACCACTGGAATAAAAAAATAAAATAAATAAATCATCAATTTTTCATCAATAAACCACTAATCAATTAAAACTCATCAACATACATTGCTTTTCTTAGTTTTTAGCCACAAAAACACATTAATCAAGCTTTTTATTTTAAGTATGAATTATTTATATGTGAAATTCTTTTTGACTTCATTGTTCCTAATTTTAACAACTTTGTTAAAAATTACTAAATCTGGATTTGTTTATAGATCTGATTAACCAAAAGGATTTTTTGATGGAACGGTGATTTTTTTGTGACAAAACTAAAAAATATTGTTTGAGCAAGCCTCAGATATATACAAGGGTTTATTCTAACCATTTACTATTGGTTGAATATAATAATACAAGAAAAAGTATATCATGATAAATCTATAGATACCCATGAAAAAAAGAAGACAAAGCTATTTCTGATCTGATAATATGATCTTCCAAATATTTAATTGGCAATGTTGATGCCAATCACTAAATTCCTTAAATATCAAGTGGATCAATTTTTAATTGAGGGAAATATAAAACAATAAAAAAAAAAATGTTTTTTAGTTTTTCTTCCAAAAATTGTAAAAATAAAAAAAAAAGCAATAGTAATAATTAAAACCATGGAAAGAAATAACTGCTTTGCATATTTCACCCTTTTTTTTCTTTTATCTTTAAAAAAATGTTAGCAACTTTATTTTACATTAAATAAATACTATTGCTTGTTTATCTTTTTAAAATATCCTTTTTTGTTAACATCAAATGATTTGCATTGCTTTTTTTTATCTATAGAAAAATAGCATTTTTCCCATTAAATGATTGGTATTGCTTTTGTTGTAATTTGGTAAAGATTCCCTCCAAAATTTTCTTGAAATTTCTTTGTCAATTAAGCTTTTTTTTAATTAATTCAATAATGAAATAAAACCTTCTAGATTAAATTATATCAACATTAACCAATAAAAATACTAGATTATTGTTGGTGTTTTTTATTAAAAAAGAAATTCAAACAGCAACTTTTAACTTTAAATATGGAATTTAATTGATAACATATTCTAATAAATAAAAATTAAATTAATCTCAGGGTTTTTTAAAGTTTATTTTAAGTTAATTTATTAAAACACAAATACATACAATAAATATAACTATTTACATTCATTATTATCCTTAGTTATAAATTAGGTATAAATTTCAATATATAATCAAGATAAGAATCTATCTCATCTATCACTCATATACACATACATAGGTTTATACCTATAAATATAGGTTTTGAAATATAACAATGATGGCATACACACCATGATAATGGATGATACAATGATTTTATCCTTAAAAAATCCTATCTGAAATCAAACTAATTTCAATAGAATTTAATGTGATGAAATAATTAACAAATAAGTGACCAAATAATATTTAAACCAATTTTGGATGCATCAGAATCAAGAAAATAATTTTTATTACTTACTTAAATCTATTTCAAATCAAAAAATTCAAAATATGAATTATTTATTATCTAAGCATAAATATTTTCATTCATTGTTAAAAGAATTTTCAATTCCTATCAATGTTATTTCAATGTTAATTTTATTTCCAGTAAGTCAGTGAAATAATGTCAACCATATTTGGAGAAAAAGGCAGCAAAATACAACAATGTTCTTGTGTTTAAAAAATGATATGGTTTTAAAAAAAATATAAAAATAAAAAAAACAGTGTGTTAAACTATCCCCAAGAGTCGCCAGATGCTATAATGTTTGTGAAAAAGACTGTACATTTTTTTTTTCAATCTTTAAAGGATATTTTTCATAAAATGTAAATTACTTTTTTTTTTTTGTGAAGAGTTATGAGTGACTTTGATGGTTGTAACACAATAAATGATGAAGCATAGAGAAATCAATCAACAACAAAAAAAGAATAGAAAAACATGATATAGTATAACAAAAAAATGAAAAGAAGATTAAAAAGATAATTCTTCATTACTAAAAATTAAAAAAAAAGGTTTTTTTTCTTTACCCAGTTTATGATATAAAAATATTCCTCATTAGTTCAATCATAATCATAATTGATTGGTTATTTTGAATTTAGCCCTTTCACAGCTATTTCTCTCGGCCTTAAATTCCATAGTTTTTTTTTGTATGTGTGTCTGTGCTTTTTTTTTTTTTAACAATATGTGCTTAGACCACTAAGGATTATAAGAAAATATATCGTTAGTTATAAAATAAGTACAAATTTCAATAATCAAGATAAGAATCTATCTCTCATTGTACATACATAGGTGTGTGAGTGTGTGTGTGTGCGTGCGTGCGTGCGCGCTTTTTTTTTTTTTTTAATAATATGCGCTTAGACCACTATGGATGATAAGAAAATCTTGATTATTTTATCTGAAATAAGCCACCAATATAAAAGTCCTTGTTCAGAATGAAGATACAAAAGCTGAACAATTTTGTCAGTTTCATTCTGAACAGTTTTTAAATGTTGTTGTTTTTTTTTTGTTTTGTTTTTTTGAAAAAACAAAACAAAAACTAGTGTAACCATATTGTAATAGTTTTGTTTTCTAAAATTTGGTACTTTATAGACTCAATTACAAATTTTGAAGTTTATTTATAGATTTAAACATATCTATATCTTTAAAATAAGGTAGCATGAGTGAGTTCATAAAGCAAAAACTCTTTATTAATAGATATAAAGATGTAAAATGTCTGTAATTAAATCCAAAATTAAATATGAAGGACTGCTATAAAAAAAATACAATGACCAATAAATAGATATATGGAAACCATATTTACTGATAATTCATGTATAAAAAAATCTTTACTTGCTACATGAATAAAAAGGCATGGGATATACAAGTCAGATAAAATGCAAGTGCACCAATTGCATATTTTAAACTGTTCTAATTTCATGGTAAGCGTCAATTAGAGAGGATTTTGTACTGTCACCATCATTATCTGAAACTATGATAAAGATAATGCCTATTAATAACACTAGTTGATGTTTAACAATTTTTAAATATATCTCCCAGTGAAAAATTGTTGAACAATAATGAATTAAATAATTTTTAAAATCATTTTGTATAGCAAAAAAAAGAATGGACATTAAAAAGGTTCAACTGCTCCAGACAATCCACAAGATTGATTTAGTATTCAACATCTCTATTGAAGTTTTAAGATTTGGTACATTTCAATTGTGGGACAATTCGGTATTAAAGCACTTCTGTGTTATAGTTTGGTTTACATTTTTAAATTAATTAAGTAAACTAATTCTTTAAACTAAAAAAAAGGACTTGTTAAATATTATATAATATAAAATATATATATATATATGAATTTTGTATGTATATTTACTAGAAATTCTTTTTTTTTTTAATAAAATAGTTAAGAAAATTTTTTAAATGTAACAATTTTTAACTTTTCTAAGCTTAAGATTTTTTTAAATTTTTTTTTAAACCTGAAAAAATATTTATAAATTAATAAAAAGAAAAAATACAAAAAGTACAAAATTTATTTTTTTAGTCAATTATTTGAATCGACCACACCAAATTGTCTCATTCCCAAAGTTTTATGATAGCTTCTTATGAAATATTTTTGAAAAGCTTCTCTGATCTATACAGTCTTTTACATTAAAATTTTACATAACATTAAAGTAAGACAAACCTAAATCCTACAACAGAATAACTTATCCAAATGTTCAGATTTTCAACTGAAATTCTTATGTTGACCACAAGAAAATAACTATAAACAAATTTAGACCTAAACGTCCTTGATATCACAAATCATAAAATTCTTTTATCAAATACATGTTTATACTGAATAATTCATCTAATACTAATAAGACCTGTGGAAATTCAACACTAGTTAAACATCAGCCCCACATCAGCACAAACCTTCTGATCACATAAGCACACAATTACAATGAAGTGGTCTTTTAATAGAAAAATTAGTGGTAGTTCAGATCAGATCATGAGTTAAAAAAATAACTTAGAGAAATTTTGTATACATTATTACAAGCAATAAAACTAATCTTAAATGGATCCAATATAAGTTTTTCTTAAATTTTCCAAGCCATCACTAATATGAGGATTTTCAAATGAATGAAAATATTTCTTTTAAATTTTATCTACAAAAGTCTGGTATCAATTAATTACAGTTTGTGATGATGATGATCATTGTTATTTGTGACACTGATTAGACATTGGACCAGTAAATTAATATATAGATTTATTGAACTGACTTATAGATATAGACTTATAGATATGTTCATAACTAGTATATGATGTGATATCAGGGCCGTGTTTAGGGCCCCTACAGACCCTGCAACTGCAGGGAGGTCGCAAGCTCCCTAAGGGCTGCAAGGCTCCTTGGCTTCACAGATCTCTTGTAATGTAAAAAATTACGAAAATAATTAATTATTAGGATTAACTAGAAAATCATTATTACACTTTTATGTTGAAATATACATCAATCAATCCATAAATAAATCCATAAATATTTGTATATGTATGTATTTATATAGACTTTGATTGAAGCCAATAGTATGCTGTGGGTGTGTAAGTTGCTTTTTTAGGGTAAAGCAGCCGCAAAGCACATTTTGCGTCGGGGTCGCTATGTGGCTAAGCAAGGCACTGTGTGATATACTTGTTTGAGGAACAAATTAGGCACAAGGCCAGCTTTTTACAGGCTTCAGATTTTTTTTTTTTTTTTTTAGATCAGTGTTGTCTTTTACTTCCATGAATTTTATCTCCCAAGTTGATAGGCTTCATCTACCCAGGTTTTGGGGATCAGGGTTATCCTTACACCTAAATTAAATACTCCCCAAATCTCCCATCCCATGTTTACAAGCCTAACTGCTCAAGGCAGCTGAAAGTAAATGTAATTGTTTTGACTGGGATTTGAACTTGTATAATAGGATTCCAAAGTCCAAGCTTTCACCACTCGTCCATCTTCTCATGAACTAAAGTCAAGACAAACTATGTAGCCAAAAGTGTTAACCTTCACCTAGATGAGTTGCTCTCTCGAGTTAACAAGCCCCATCTGCCTGGGGCAGCTAAATTAAATGTAATGGTTTTGGCGGGATTTGAACTTGCGTAATACAATTCCAAAGCTTTTACCAATGCTCCACCTTCGCTGCCCAAGTTTTTCTTAATATAGGACCTACTAGTTTGGCCCACGCACAGCCATGACCACCTAAAACAAAATACTTTAGCAACTGGCATGATCTACTAAGCTCAACTATCTTTGGGAGGTCAGAATGTTATATTAAAGGTATATCAACTCTTTATAAGTCATCAAAGCCCATTTATTTACATGTAATGTAATATTTTAATATGCATGTAATGTGATACTAATATTCTTATCAAAGGCCATTTGTTTACATTATTTTGTTTTTTTACAAAACTATGGCATAGTAGATTTAGAGGGTGCGTAGAAAGTTCATAAACAATAAATTAGAATATTATTTATTTTCTAAGTTTGTCTTTTTTTGGCTCATTGCCTTTGCAAATTACATATTTCGGTGTGATATCCGTGCAGGTGAGAAACTGACAGACATCAAAGCCCATTGCAGTGCCTAAGGTTAACTAATATACATGCTCTTTCACTATAAATATAATCAATCTCACACTACAGATTAAAATATATATATTAGTTCAGGGTAGACACCTTTGGTGACTGTCAGTTTCTAGCCTGCGCGGTCATCTGATGACTGCACAGACGAGAACTGACAGTCAACTAAGGCCGTTGACTGCGTGTCTATACTGAACTAATAAACACACTCTATCACTGATATTAAGCACTCTAACTATAAATTTAAGCAATCTTACTACACATGTCAGCTCCAAGTTTTCCTAAATTTAATTTAGAAATGAGTCAAAGTTAGATTTTTATCCAGCTACATTGCGCAGGGAAGACAATCCCAGAGATTGTCGAGCTCTTAAAAAACCCAAACATGACAGTTCAGGATGCAGTAAAGGGGTTAGGGTTAGGGTTAGATGCAGTAAAGTGCTACAAAGAACTTAGGACAATACATGATTAACCCAGATATGGATGACCCCAAAACTGCTCGTACATCATCCAACATCATTAGGGAACGAATAAGGAAGAACCTAAAAAGAAGCATGAGGTAAATAGCTAAGAGCTTAGAAATTGATGAAAAAGGCATTAGAAACATTTTTAAAGGAGATCTCAAGTTGACCGCTTTTTCCAGGCCAAATTCAACTCTCAGAACAACAGAATTTTGGCAAAGAGCATGGATAGCATTCCCTATTCTATGAAACCTGTTTTTTGTCACCAAAACTGCCTCTGTAATGGTTTGGACTGCCATCTCTAAGAGTTGGATTTCACCTCTCATTTTTCTTAAAGAAGGTGCAAAATTTAATGCAAACTCATATATCAAGAATATTTTGACTCCTGCAAATGTCATAATGAAGAAAGAATTTCAAGGAAAGGCACTGGTCACATTTCAACAGGATGGTCAATCTTCTCACACTGTAAACAAAATGTGTAAGAGTCACTTTTCTGCTTTTTTGAAGAAGGAAATGTGTCCTCATTCATCTTTAGACTTAAAAACTCTGGATTTTTGTGTCAGGTCCATTTTAAAGAAAGACACCTGCGCTAAAGCTCATGATATTACAGAAGCTTTGGAAGAAGTCTCTTTTAGACAGAATGGGCAAAAATTCCTTTAGAAACCCTCTGTGTAACAGAGCTTCAGAGGAAGACTTGAATGATTATTTGCAGCCAAGGGCGGCCATATTGAAAAATAATTAAGTAGAAATATTGAATGGATTACTATGATATTTTGTAATGATTTTTGTTTGATTTCATCCTTCTTCATTGTTATCCTTTGGATCCTAAGAGGCTGATATGTCAACCGTGCTAACATAAGGCTAAAAAAGACACACTAATATTATGGCTTTAATTTGTTCCTTTAATATAACAACTCTAAATGACTTAGTTATTTTGATAAGTCAGGATTCAAAGGATTGACCATTTTTACAAGGGATTTTCTCCGCACTCTGTATAATGTCTGTCAAACCATAGTTTCTTCATAATGTAAACAAATGACCTTTGATAACTTAATATTGATAAGTATCTAAAATAACATGAAATTCTGGCCTAGGAAAGATGGTTACATCATTATATCCCTAGTGTATAGACAGCAGGTTCAATCCTTAATGAGGGTATGTCCTACTGACAAATTTTAAAATAATTATAAAGTGGAAGTCTAGGTACTAACAAATTTATTAATGTTATTCACAACAAAAGTTTTCACTTATTCAAATATATTTATATGAATCTTTATCAAATCCTCTTCTAGGCATCTCAACTTTAAAATGATAATAATCAACTTTTAAATTAACTTATTTTAAAGTAAAAGAATTAATCAACTTTAGAAGTGAACAATTAACTTCAAAATTAGAATTAACGTTTTTCAATGTCATAAAACACAACACTTGTTTTTTTTGTTTTTTTTTTATTGAACTTAAAGCTAATAGCAGTATTTGTATCTCCATTTAACTCAGTAAACTTGTCTAATTTTTTTTTCTTCTCATTACTTACACTTGTAGACTGGTATATTCATGAAAAAAAAACATCCAATTCCTTTGGTTTAGAAAAGGCTAAATAGTATCTATTTTTAATGATTGTTTAGACATAATCTTTTAAACTATCCTTATATATGAGGAAGATTCAATACCAGACATTGATTATCTGCCATGTCTTTATATGTTTCATAAACAATAGCCCAATTTATAATTTTGTATTTCTTTAAGGAAAATATACTAAAGTAATGTTCACATTTTATTAATATAATCTTACTCTTTGTTTATTTCTAAATCTATTTATATCAATGTGTAACAATGTTCTCTTACAGTAAGCAATATGGTGGGCTAATTTAAGGCACGGTGACATATTGTTGATGAATAATCTAATTAAAAATAACTAATTACACATACAGAACTTTCTTTCTTATCATCACTTTCATGTATTTGAACATATAGGCTTAATTTTACTCTCCTAGTAATCCAAACTTGGTGTAGCTATAAAAGACCAAAAATGAAGCGTTTTGTTTTTGTTTTTTTTTTTTGGGGGGGGGGCTTCGAATTTGTATAATGATTATTATAAATCCAGGTATGCCGTATCACATACAAACAAAAAGTAACAACTTCTTATAGAAATGTTTCTGTTTGACATAAATTTTTCAGTACCTGTATAAGAAATGGAGAATTAAGAATGTTTCTAATTTTCTGGGTGAATTGCTTAATTTTTCATTAAAAAAAAGGTGAATTCAAATTGCAGAATGTAATTGAATTAATTCAATATAAAATCCCAAGAAAAAAAAGGGAAAAAACTAAAACCTTTTAAAATCAAGAAAAATGTAAAAAAAAAAAAAAAAATCAATCTTTAACAAAATCTGTAAATATTATTAAATGCTTGTTATTATGGTGATCATTATTAAACTTTAAATACTGGAAAATAAAATGGAGGATGCATTAAACATCCTATAAAATGAACCATTTCCATGTGAGGATCTCATTGGAGTAAAACTCCTTGAAAGAATTGTGTGGTCTTTGAGGCCACTGTTTTATTGTCAGGTATTGGTTCTAATCTAGAATCAACATCTGGGATCTGTGATATTATTAACTTATGTATTTGCTGTTTATGATCCTACTGAGCCACAGTTCGATATTTGTCTTGAAACCCAATACCAATGGTACATATACACATACATACATTTCATATATGTAGAGGCTACTTATGACCAGCCTAACCTACCTCTTATATTTCAGCTTTAGGGATGCATTGGCTAACCAAAATAAATCTAATTTAAAAAAAAAAGATTAATTCTTTAAAGTACGGTTTTAATATAAAAAAGAATATACTAATTACTTATTTCAAATTTATATTTTAGGATTATAGTTTATCAAATACCTTTAGATGTTTGGTGTTTTTTTTTTTTTGGAGGAGTAGTTCATTTTTTTGATTGGCACAAGTAATATTTTTTTTTTAAACATTAATGTTCTGGTTTTTATTTTAGTTGTAAAAGATTTAATCAAATATTTATTATTTACTCTCATTTTTACTATTTTTAATGACAGAGCTGTGCTTAGGGGTCCTGCACACCCCTAGGGGCCTGCAAAGCTTTTGTAATGCAAAAAATTACCAAGAAAATCATTATCACACTTGAAATATACATCTATCAATCCATCTCTCTTTCTGGCTATCTCTCTCTATGTGTATATAGTCCAAGGCTCCAGTATGTCGAGGGGGTGCAACTTGCACGGCACTGGTTTTCATGTCATTATTTATTCTTTATCAACATTCAATTTATTTTCTTTACAACTTACATAACTCGTAAAGAAAATAAATTATTATTATAATAAATTATATATAACCAGTAACAAACAAAAATTGACCTAAATCTCAATTGTTATGCTTACGGACCTTTAACTTTTTTTTTTTTTTAAGTTTTAAAATTTCAAATACTTTAAATTTTGATATGAACTATTTGAATAGAGAATTTTATATGTTCAAAGGAAACTTTACAGAACTTTTCGTATTAACACAAACCTAGAACAGAAAAATAATGTATTGTATAGATAGTTTTCTTTCAATTAGATAATGCATTTCTTAGGCTAAAGTAATATGGATAGAATAGGCTATATACAGCCACTACAATTACATATGTTAATAACAATTATCTCTTTCCTCTAATTATGCTTTCTCAGCAAATTACCGCCAACTTTACCACCACTGTTAATTTCATTTTTATCTATGTATCTATTTACCTAATGATTTTTAGAATCTTCCTAAAAAGGTATTTAATTCATTTAGCCTGCCAGCCACCAAAAAAAAAAAAAAAAAAAAATCATCAAAGATTAAAAAAAAAAAAAAAAGAAACTTCATAGTAAATAATGTAATTTGTAACGCTTACTTTATTAAATGTTCTTTATTGAATGTTGTTATTTGTGACTTTTATTTGGTTTTTATAATTTGAAAAGATTTTATTTTATTTTTGTTGGTATGTTAACACGTTTTTGTTTTTAATTTTGATTGCTTTAGTGTGAAGCTTTCTTCATTTAGATGATATATTATTTGAGGCACTTTTGCAGAACAAGCAAATGCAGAAATTGGCCAGAAATTTTTTGGGGTGGGGAACCAGTTATAAGACAGCGCCGGTTATAAGACAGCAATTTGATTGGCTAATGAAATGTTAACCCCTAAACCCTAACCCAGACAATCAAATTACTGTCTTACAACCGGTGCTGTCTTATAACCAACCAAAAAAAATATTCAGGCCAATTTCTCCCTTTGCTTGTTCTGCAAAAGTACCTTATTTTGATTCAACTCTGTTTTCAATAAAATATTTTTAACTGACAATTTATAAGTTATTAATCTTGAATAATATGTAATAATCGATAACAATTATAAACATCTTAATTTTGAATAAGATTGCAAGATAAGTTTTAATTCAGAATAATTACGAAACAGTTAATCTCTTATCTAATGATTTTACCTTTAACCCTTAAACTCTGAACAAAGGAAATCTTAGCTACAATTTTAAAGAGATTAGCTGAGTGATAACTTCTTTAAATGGATTAAAAAAACATAGTTATTGAAATTGTCTCTTTGTTCACCTGAACTAGCAGCACTTTATGTCTTTTTCTCAGCAAACAAAGCAAATGTATTAAATTAAATTCATAAAAAGTATATAAAAGTGCTAAAATGAAACATAATGTAAATTTATTGCACTGACTTACATAGTATTTAAAAAAGGTTTGGTACAATTCAGCGTGTCCGTTTTGGCATCAGGACAATTCGGCATCACGGTTTCAACATTGGGATAATTCGAAATCAGAGTGTAGAGGAAATCAAAGTTTTGTTTACAATTTTAAAATCAATTCAGTAAATTAAGATATTTTTCTTTGAATAAAAATGAAATAAAATATTTAAATCAAAATATTAAATACAGCATTTTTCAGAATGTTATAAATTTTAAACTTGAGCCTAATTGTTTAAAGTAAATAAGGAATTGTTAAAATAAAATGTAATCCTTAAAATGAATTAATTAGAAAATAAATAACTAAAAGGAGTTTTGGAAAAACGTGATTTTTCTCAAAAAAAAGTTAATTAATAAATCATCTTCAATACGGTCAAGTGGCGTTGGAGACACCAGTTCTCGTCAGATCACACAAGTTAAGCAACATTGAGCCTGGGTGATCATTTAAGAATACCAGGTACTGTATCTTGTATCGGGGCAGGAAATATCCAGAGTGTTGGGGAGGGGGGGCGCAGTTAAACCACTGGGTTGACGTACTCTTACTCTTTGGTTAGACAGGCATCTTTACATGCGGTTGGGGACCGCTTGTGAAGTTCAAATTCCCATGTGATTCAACACTGAATCGTGTGTGTTCAGTGGTTAAGCCGTCTAAACTTGAATGGGTTAGCATGCCGATACACATACCACACACACTCACACCCACATTTTCAAACCATACAGACAGAAAGCGCAGTGCCAGCTTTCAGATCAAACACGCGATTAATTTATTTTATTTCTAACTTTAAAACAGTTGTAAAAATTTTCATAATTAAAAAAAAATTAATTAGAAAATAATTAACAAAAAGGGGGTTTTGCAAAAACATGACTTTTGTAGTTAAGTGAAACCTTAAAACCTTTGAACTGTGTTTATTTACAACAGCACAAAATCAGACAAAACAACCAATATTTTCATATTGTTTTTCTTAATTAAAATTTTGTAATAAAATCTTTATAAAAATGCAAAATGGAGTGGTCGAGACTATGTCATCCTTACGCCAAAACAGCCACGTCGAATCATCCCATTCTCACTTTAAAAAGCACATCAAATTTAGCATCATAAATAATGGAATTTTTTTTCTATAGAATATAATCTATTAATATTCAAACTGAATTAAATATTTTGAAAATTTCATTACTGAAAAATATATAATTTTGTTTACATACTTAACCTTTAAGCACTTTTTTAATTAGTGCATATTTATTTAGTAATTTAAAAAAATAGCTGACATAATTGTAATTGTTTTTCTATTCAAAGAAATTATTTTTTCTTATTCCTAAAAAATGGATACTTCAATTTTAAATGATTAAAATAATAATAATCATCAGCGGTCACTCATGGTCGAGTATGACTGTCCTTCGTCTTGGTTCCCTGTGGACCCTTTCTAGAGGACGCCTGTGCATGATGTCTTTTAACATGGGGAAACTAATGCACTTGCAGTCACCACACAGCCCCTTGGCAGAGGAGGGCCTGGTTATAATGGCATGGAGAGAACCACAACGACTGGAGGCCATCCTCTGTTGCAGCCTTCACAGCCATCAGTGCCGTTGTGTCATTGTAGACACCATCCGCCACATCTACTGTTAAGGTCTTGCACTATTTAACCCATAGCTGGAGGGAAGAGTGGGTTTCTTCATACCTTTCCCATAGTCGACATGTCAAGGTAAATGGAACAACTTGGATTAATAATAATAATAATAATAATAATAATAGAAATAACCAATGTTATATTTTGATGAAGTTTTATGAATCAAATACTTCATTGGAAGAACTGGAAATTAATATAGATTTTTTTTTTGTTATTTCCTAACACAGTTTTCAAATAAAAAACTTTATACTTCTTAATTTTTTGCCTTTGAACACCACGTAAGAAACATCATGGGTAAAAATAAAAGAATATAAATATTACTGCTTTTGAATATTATTTTAAATTCTATTCCATCAAATATTGAACAAAAATTTAGGAAAACCCCCTTTTAAACCTTTGGACCCTAATAGGCCGATATATTAGCCCTGACAACATAAGGCTAAAAAAGACACACCAATATTTTGGCTTTAAGATGTTTCTCTAATATAACGGCTCTGAGTGACTACTTGGTAAATTTGATATGTCCGGGTTCAAAGGTTAAAATATGCTTTTTATTATCAAAACATCTTAAATATATATTTTGTGATATTTTCAAGTTAAAATTTTTTATTTAAACTGGCAGAACCCATGAAAATTCTGCGGTAGTTGAAAATTTCTAAAACACACAGTAAAAATAAAACAAATATAAAAAAGATTTCCAAAAAGTGAGAGCAAATAATAAAGGAAGGAAAATCAAAGAGAAGTTTTGGAAAATTTTAAAAATTACAAAATCCTCTTAACACCATAACTTTACAATAGGAAACTTGAAACCAGAAACAGACATATTTTTCAGGGGGGTTTTTTTGCACAGGAAATGGTTTTAACGATTTTTATCTGATAAAAAGCGATTATAAGAGAGTTCATTTATTCTTTTCTACTTGTGATGATGATCGTTATTTGTGACACCAGATGGACGTCAGACAAGCAGGTTAATATATACTAAAATAAAATAGTAATATAAATTTAAATTAATTGATTAGGTTAAATAGTTTTATATGGATTTATTACTGTTTAATCATGATATACCAAGAAGATTTAAGTTTTTTTGTTTTTTGTTAATTCCACAACTTATTATTTGTCGATATCTGAACTCAAGGAATTAGTCAAATTATTTTATTTAAGTTATAACAAGGGGAAAAATACTAATAGTAAAATTTAAAAAAAACTGTAAGAAATTAGTTTTTATTATGGAATTAAATAGAAAAAGAATGATGGAAAAAATGTACCTAGTTTGAAAACAGATTTCTGAAAATCATTTTATTTTACATGGATGTTAGTAAAAAATAAATAGTGTTAGATTAATGAACAAAAGTAAAGATGTATAAGGAATCAGCTGAATTCATCAAGGATATCCAGTTAGTTTTATTTAATCTATTAAAATGATTTTAAGTCATACCTGAACAAGTCTAGAACCATTTATCTGTAATATGAATTTATATTAATATATCATTGTATAATCACATCTTCAAAATTGCAAATATTAAACAAGTTACATAAAATTTTAAAAAACAATTTCTCGTTAGTTTATATTTTGAAAATTTGTGATGAAAAATATTTAGATATTTTTAGAAAAATGTTTATATTGATATCTAAATTGCCCAATATGAGTGAGAGAGCCGAAGTCAGCATAGACACAGAGCCAAAAGCATTTGGTGTTGGTGACTGTCAGTTTCTTATCAATGTGATCAACAAACCAAAGGATTGTTATGCTGCATTGTTTACATTTGTTTATGTACTAGGAGTGCAGCTGGATATGGTGATAGTTGCATGATGGGAGTTCTAATGATTATCATTTATTTATGATTTATAGTATTATTATTTTATCAAAAATTTTCTGTAACATGAATTACATAAACCTAAACCTATAAAATAACATGTAAACTACAAATAAATAATAGTCATAATGCTCTCTAAATTAACTAAGGATAAAAAAGTTCCCATCATAACATGTACCATTCCTATTATATAAACAAATGTAAACAGCGCAACAACATTTTAGTCTGATGATGATATACTGGCAAGAAACTGACAATCACCAAACACAATAAACTGTATCAACACTGATTAAGTATATGTGTTTATAGATATTTCCTACTTTCTGACAGAATTCTCTCTCTCTCTATATATATATATATATATATATATAATTATGGATTATTGGTCTGAAGATTGTTTAGGCATGAAACTAAATCACCAAAGACCGCTAGCTTTGAGTTAATAAAATATGATACGTGTGTGTGTGTGTGTGTGTGTGTAATACAATATAATATTATAAAGAAAACAGCTTATTATTTCATAAATCCATACTCTATGTGTTTCACTGCTTATAGAAGCTCATTGATGGTTCAGTTTATTTATTACAGAGAACAGTAATAAATAAACTAAACCATCAATGAGCTTCTATAAGCAGTGAAACACATAGAGTATGGGTTTATAAAATAATAATCTGTTTGTTATTTTTATAATATAATATTATATTGTATTACATATCACTCTAAATATTTAATTTAGCACTCCATCCAACTTGGATAAAAATATAATCCAACACCAATCTGATTGTAATGAAAAAAACCTGGTTTCTATCTAAGACTATCTGACTGTATAACATTAAGTAAAGAGTGGCTGGCGGGAAGGAACAACACATGTGCCTATTAGTAGTAAAATTAGATGACATTTTAACCTGGGTTCGGGTCATATTGAAGGAAATAAACCTTTCAATTTCCTTCCTTTGTACAATTCTACTTAAATTGCTGACAAAGAAATTTCTAATCCAAAAATCGCTTTACTTTAAACCTCAATAAACAAATAAAAAAAATAAAATAAAAACCTGGTTCAATCCTTAAATGTTTTGTTGCATGAAAAGAGAGAATTTCTCTTTTTGGATACGATCGTAATCTGATTCACACTAATTACACAACCTACCAGATATATATATAAAAAAAAAAAAGAAAAGAAAAGAAAAAAAAAAAAAAAGAAAAGAAAAAAAATAAAAGAAAAAAAAAAGAAAAGAAAAAAAAAAAAAAAGAAAAAAAAAGAAAAGAAAAAAAAATAAAAGAAAAAAAAAAAAGAAAAGAAAAAAAAAGAAAAGAAAAAAAAAGAAAAGAAAAAAAAAGAAAAGAAAAAAGAAAGAAAAGAAAAAAAAAGAAAAGAAAAAGAAAAGAAAGAAACTTAATTCAAAACTTTTTTTTCGTTTTGGCTTTTTTTTTTCCCAAAAAAAATTTGCCTGTCAAGGGTGATGTCTTGTTGGAAAGGCAACTTTACCTGTTTTTGGTTAATTTGTTTAGAAGCACCAAATAAAGCAGCAATCATCGTTTTTTCATGACTTATTGATTTTTTTTTTTTTAATTTTGTTTTTGATTATCATTTATTACCTATTTCTAACACCCTGTGTCGTGCTTAGTCACTTAGTGGCCCTGCACAAAATGCACCTTGCGGCCTCTTTACCCTAAAAAAGCAAGTTGCCCCACCCCCTCAAAATACTGGAGCCTTTGCCTACATATACATACATATACCAATATATATATATCGAGAGATATAGACAGAAAGATAGATGGATTGATATATGTATATTTTAAGTTTGATAATGATTATCTAATTAATCCTAACAATTAATTATTTTGATAATTTTTTTTTGCATTACAATCTATGAAAACAAGGAGCCTTGCGACCCTTAGAGGGCTTGCATCCCCTAGGAGGCTTGTGGCCCTCCCGCAATTGCAGGGCCTGTGGAGGCCCTAAGCAAAGCCCAGCTAACACCACAAAAAAATGATATAAACCATTTTTTTTTTTAGAATGTTTGATATTAGGTATGATCATTTCACAAACTTTTTCTAGACTATTGTCTCTAGAGCCGTGCTTAGAACCCCCCACATAGACCCCGCAATTGCGAGGGAGCCGTAAACTCCCAAAGGACCACAAGGCTACTTGGCTTCACAAATCTTTAGTAATTCAAAACATTACCAAATTAATTAATTATTAGCATTGACTAGAAAATCATTATCACACTTGATATATACAAACACCTATCTATCTATCTATCTATCCATCCATCCATCCATCTATTTGTATATATGGTCTTTGATCGAAGGCACCAGTATGTTGGGGAGTATTCAACTTGCCTTTCTAGGGGAAAGAGGGCTGCAAGGTGCACTCTGCATTCACGTCACTAGGTGGCTAAGCATGTCACTCAGCACCCCTATCTGGGGTTACAGTTGAAACACCTGAAGATGGCCTGAGTGTCACTAGGCTGAAACAATGTGTAAAAAAAACATTAGATTACTAAGATGAGGACAGAAGTCCAAATAAAACAGTTAATGCTTTTATTATGATGTCTCATCTCAAAAATAATAAAAGAGAAATGCATTCAATAAATTAGCACTTGAAGAAAATTTGGGTGGTCATAATAATATGAACTAGCATAACCCGTGTAAATTCCACGGTAGTTGATAACTTCAACCCCACATAAGCATAAGCCTTCTCATCATAACATAAGAAAA
>JAUZSX010044837.1:0-20231 GCA_034780655.1 Idiosepius hallami
TTTTGACTGGGATTTGAACTCGCGTAATACGATTCCAGAGCCCGAGCTTTTACCAATGCTCCACTGTCGCTGCCCATTTATTATGTAAGAACACAAGCAAATGTAGAATGGTGAGAATAGGAAAAAAAATGTCTTTCTATTGGCATAAGAAAACATTGTTTAAAGCATTTCAACAAACTAGATTTAACTGTTACTATGATGATGGTTCTAGAAGGAAGATGGGAGAAAAAGGAAGAAAATGAAAAGAGGAAGATGTTGAAGCTAGCCAGACTGTTTTTAAGGGGAAGTTTTCTTAGTGGCATTGTCAAGATGCAAATAATAGAAAAAAATGTTGTTTAAAAAAATCAAAAGAAAGAAAAAGCAAGAAGAAAAGAAAAACTGAAATATATTTTGTGAAACCATAGAAAAAAAATTTTTGGAGAAAAGAAAATGGATAGGACAAAGTTTTTGCTGTTGCCGAAGGCTTTTACATATCTTACACACCATATACTAGGTCTATGGCTTTATATATATATATATAGATATATACATCGATAGATAGATATACTGGGTGTCCAAAAAGTTGGTGTGCAGTAGAAAATAATGTCTTAAGGCCAATGGAGAACATCTCCTGTATTTCCTTTAAGATAACCTCTGATACTGTAAATAGATAAAAAAAAAATTATTTGTAAAAATTGTATTGTCTAAATGCTTTAATTCACTGAATTTAATTTACTGTTTATTAGTTTATGTAAATTTCTATTTACACATAGTGAACAGGAACTTTTAGGACACCCTGTGCGTGCATATATATATATATATATATATATATATATATATATACTCTTTAATTACAATTAGAAATCAACATCAATAAATAATTTGGATAATTGCATATAGATCTATTTTATTCTTCTAGAAATCATTAGTGCAACTCGTCTAAATTTGAACTAAAGATCTTCATGATCAAAGGCAGACGTCTTAGGTCTTAGACCACTTAGCTATGAGAACATTCATATATATTGAGTTAATTTCTTTATTAGTCAAAGATATGGTTCTCCTCATCGTATATTTGTTTACATTTTGATCTTACGAAACTACGGTTTATAGACAAGAATCACTGAAGTAAATTTTTAAAATTGAGTAAAAAGTTGATTTTTGTGAGAATTTTTAAAAATTGCATTAAAAACACATTATTTTTTACGAAGAAAAACCATTATAAACCGCCTGGAATCAAAAATACTTTCTACACAAGATTTTTTCTTAATCATTTGTCTTTATTTTGCATTAAAGATCTTTATCCTTTTCATTCTTGATTTTTTATTAGAACATGTTTAAAAGACAGATGCCCCAAAAAAAGCAATTTAAGGCGGAAACACCTAGAGAGAAGCCATTAGAAATATTTTTGCTTTGATTGGTTTGTTTTATTTGATGGCATATCAACCTTTCATTTATATGGATACCAAGAAGAATCATGTTTTATAATTTTCTTTTTTTTATATTTGTCAAAATCAAAAGTAATTATACAAAATAACAAAGAGCTTAAAGAATTAAAGAAATTCATAGTTTAGCATATTTTGTAAGTAAACCTAACATAGTAAGTAAGATTGAACTTGTGTATTACAACTCCAAACCTTAGTTATTCAAATTTAATTTAAATTTTGTTTGGATGAAACTTGACTCCTGGAATTATTTTGTTTCAGTATGTGAATATATATATATATATATTCATATAAGTGATAAGATTGCTTAAATTTATAGTTAGAGTGCTTAATATCAGTGATAGTGTATATTAGTTAAGTGTAGACACGGAGTGAACAGCTGTCAGCAACTGCCAATTTCTCGCCTGATGACTGTGCAGACGAGAAACTGACAGTCGCAGAAGGCTGTTGACTCCGTGTCTACACTTATGAAATTGTTATTATAAATTTTGTTGTGGAGAGTAATATGATGCGTTTTGATTTTTCTAAATGAATGATTTTTATCAAAAATGAATTAAAACAAATAAAAGATTGAAAAAATAAAACAATGTTGATAAATTCTTATTTGACAAGAAAAAAAAAATTTGTTTTTTAAAATCTTATTAAAGTTGTTTATTTTTTGTTTTTTATTTTATCCCCCCCCTCCAACCTTTTTTTTTTTTTTTTTTAAGAAAAAAAATTTTTTTTTTCATTTTTATTCTGTTCAGATTGGAATCACTCTTTTGAAAATCAGCAAAAAAATATCCGTATCAATTTAAACTTTTTTTTTCTATCTAAGTCTGTATTTCTCAAAAGTTTTCCCTCTTTAAGAAAAACATAAGAATCATTTGATTTTTTTCGATTATAAAATCTTCAAAGAAAAAAAGCTGTTAAAAATATAAGTTGTTGAATGGATGATTCATGACTTGTGTTTCATGATATCACATCCTTTTGGCAGTGAGAGTGGAGCAGCAGAAAAAAAGCTTGGACTTTGGAATCGTGTTGCACAAGTTCAAATCCCAGTCAAAATCTTTACCTTCATTTTCAGCTATTTTGGTCAGATGAGGCTTGTTGACTTGGGAGAGTAACTCATCTAGGTGTAAGGATAACACCTAGATGTATTGTGTGTTTTATTTGTGCTGGAGGAGGAATTTGAAATTGAACCTGAATTGATGAGACCAATCAACATAATGAGAGTGACTCATCTAGGTGAAGGGCAATATTGATTACAGGGATATAATGAACACATGAAACAGGTCTTCAGTCTAACTTATACTAATGATTGACCAAACAGTGAAGAGATGTTATCTCAGCTCTGTCTTATATCTCCTCCCCCCTCTCAGTGGATGCCAGGAACCACTTACCATCAAACATATACTATTGGACTGCATTGATACTGCACAACTCCGAAATAGATACTAGCATGCATCTAACCTAAGAGACCTTTTCAACAAAACAGACCCTAATGAAATAATATCTTTCCTAAAAAAATAAAACTGCTCTATGAAATATAACCAAACCCAACCATGTACCTTCCAAAAACAAAAAACAAAAGTCAAACTAAGACTTTAATATTGGTTTAAAAATACGGAAATCGAAAACATCCTGAATACCATACAACAGAACTTGCCACTACAGAAATTCTCATTAAAAAAAACAACAAAAAACTCCAACAATCGACTTAAAACAAATAAGCCAAAAAAAGAAAAAATTAAACCAATAAACAAACAAAATCCTCTCTAAAACCTAAGTGACCTTAAATAACCAGAAAAGGTTGAAAGGTTGTTAAACCCAAGCAAACTAAACCAAACCCTCCCAGTGGGCCTCAGTAGCCCAACCCTGTATTTTATAGACATGGATTCACATTCATTTTATGAAGAGATTGTCAAAAGCAAAAAATTCTTTACCAAGTAAATATGATATAATATTGACCTTCATTTGGTCATTTAATGCAGAAAATTGTTTTTAATTTGTTTTATTTAGTTTATTTGTATTATTTTTGGCGGGAGTTGGGAGGTATATACAAGAACTTGAAAGTTTAATGTTAAAGTCGTTGCATTATTTTCTTGTTTGAGAAGAAATTTTGCAGGAAAAATAAGCAAAACAAAAAAACCTAAAAATCTTTTTTTTAGTTGTGTTTCCAACTGTTTGCACAATTCTTGGCTGATTTTGGTTTTTTTTTTGCTTATTGATTTATTTGTTGGTTTTTGGTTTAATTTCTTTTTTGTTTTTCTTCATTGCTTTGTTTTGTATTTCTTGGAAAAGCAAGTCAAGGTTTGTAAATTGTCATTGCAGATTGCAAGCTAATTGCATCGACATATTCGTGATTTCCCATGATAGGATCATTTACCATTATTTGTTCTTTGGTGACGCTATTATGCCTTGTTATAAGAAATAAGTCAGTTTGTTTGATAAGGACATCGGACATATTTAGGAACGTTCCTCTTCATGGGGGAGTGAATTCCTCTCAATATTGTGCTGAAGGAAGAATTTGAAATTGGCAGAAAAAAAAAAAAAAAATCATGCCCCAAATTTTTGGTTTTGTCTCTGAAAAAATTAGATTCAGGATTGAACTCAAAATTTGTATTGATTTTCTTTTTTTTTTTAAATTAAAAAAAATGCATCCGTTTTTGGATGATTTGGTTTATTTTTCATCTTATTTCATACAGCAGTTTGTTGAAAGCTGATATTGAAGAAATTGTTGAGAAAATCCTGTTTGGTAAAAATAATAATAATCATTACGATAAAAAGAATTTGATAAATATTTCCAGACTTTATTTGAATAACACTAGATGTATTTTTCAATCCAAAAACTCTTTGGTCAGGTCAGAAATCTCACTCTTGCTACTGGTACCATGTAACCTAGTACGACCTGTGTTATGATGTGCCTGCACTGTTGTCCTCTTCACTAATACCAGCCTGGTACCCGACACTGTGCTGGACCTCTCAAGGGTGAGTAGCCTCTTGTGTAATACCAAAGGGGAGATGAGCAACCCATGCAGTCAACTGCAAGCTACCAAACGGAGTGGTGCCTCATTTTGGCACTTAAGATTATCATGGATTTCATTTGTGGCAGCCCCTTTAATTATTCTCTAGAATGTGTTTCCAACTGCTTGCAGATTTAAATCAGATGTAATGGTATAGCCTTTCCTCTGAGGGAGAGAGTGAGAGAGAGAGAGAAAGAGAGTGAGAGAGTGAGTTTGGGTTAGAGAAGCACTTGGTCAATGCAAGGACCAAACAAGCGTAACAATCGTAACAGAGATGCAAACTCTGATCAAGACACCATAGTTTCCTCTCTCTAGCATTGTTGGACATCACAGACTCATGCCTAAACTAAAAATGATCTAATCCATAGCTAATGAGGGGATTCATACTCTTCCCAAGGCATTATTCCAAATGAAAACCTGACAAACGGATTGGGATTTAAACTCCTATATTATGATTCCAAAGTCCAAGTGAACTTCCTCTCTTATAATATCTTGATCGTAATTTTCATTATTTGTACAATCCTCATAATTACTTTATTCACTCAGCATTGCCCATGTGATCTGATAAGATTACCAAAAATATTTCAGTTCATAAAACAAAAATTAAGAAAGACAAATTACTTATGAATAGTTGATTAGCAGCATCGCCCAGCTTTGATTATTTTTTAATTAGGACCAAAATATATATTTAATCCAAATTATGACATTATGATTAAATACAAAATCTTGTATAAGTGATATCCTTGTGCTATCATTGTGCTGAACTGATATCATTATGCTTAACTGGTATTGTGCTTAACTAATATCATTGTGCTTAACTGATATCATGGTGCTTAACTGATATCATTGTGCTGGACAAGGATTAAATTTTATTTGTTGAATCCAGAAAAAATATCGAATTAGAATTCCTCATTTAAATTTAATTCTTTGCTTGAATTCTTAAAATGTTGATATCAACAAAATCTAATCTTTTTTGTTTCATTAAATTTTCATTCCTAATCTCAATTATTTTTCTATCTTTATTTTTCCTTCTTAATCTTGTTATTAACAATGACCGGAGCTTTTAAAGATTCTGCTTGAAAAACATTCTTTAAATTCTGATGCATTTCTTGCAGGCAATTTCCATTTTAATAAATTCCATCCCCTTCTTCCCTCCAGCTATGGATTAAATAGTGCAACTTTTGTTATTAAAAAAACTGTGTACAAAATAATATTTATCAAATCAAAAAGTAATTGTTTTAAGCATTAAAATGACCTAATAAGGTTGATATGCCGTTAAACACAAAACAAACAAACAATAAAGTCCATAATTTTGTTCTTCAATTCCTCATACCTAGTGACTGATGAGGCTTTTCTAGAACAGTGATATCCTTATCGTTGAACTAAACCAATTCTATATTTGTTTTGGACTGTCATAAGCAATTTTTAATTCTTCATTTATTAACCATTAAAACCTTGATACAATAGCTTGTCTTGGCATTGGAATTTTAGAAATGTTGTAATTTTTCTAAAGAGTATAAGTTCTTCAGAGATGCATCCTGGATATCACGTTAAACTGCATCCTCATCCTGGTTAAGATACAAAGTGCTAGAATTTCTGTTTACCACAAAATGAAAACAAGTCCAACAAATGTCTTAATAAATGAAACCAGGGTTTTTAAAATTTGGTTTTACTATCAACAGGTTGATATGTCATAAAACAAAACAAGCAAACAAATCCTTTACCAACAACTTTGAACTAAAACTAAGAAAAAAATCAATTAGTCAATGGAAATAATATTATATCTACTTAGTAAGCACCAATCCAAGTTTAGCACAAGGCCATTTTTATGTGCTCTTACTTGGGCTTTTTACATTCGGTGTTACCCTTTACCTAGATGAAGTTTAGCAGCCTTGGGCAGATGGGGCTTGTTAAGTGATAGTTATGGTTTTGACTGGGATTTGAACTTGCGTAATACAATTCCAGAGCTCAAGCTTTTACCAAAGTTTCACCGTCGCTGCCCAATGGAAATAATATGTTGTGCAACAATTTGGGATGGAATTCATGTCGATTTTGTCTGTGATATTCTCTCTGAACAAAAGCAGATATTTCCTCAAAAATGTTTTACCAAAAATCTTGAAATAAAAATTAATTTTTGTGAGAAAGCTTTTTCTTGAAATAAAATCAGAAAAACAAAACATCAAAACTGATATTCAAATCAATTGATTTTGAATGAAATAATCAGTAAAGGGTTAACAAGTCATTCAATTGAAACAAATACTCACAATGATCTGGATATCATGGAATATCAAGATTTCAAGTTAAAGATTTGAAAAAATAAATATAGCTTTCAAAATATATATTTTAAAACTTCTATGAGACATGAGAATATAACATTTGTTTATAATCAATTCCCCAAGTTATTCATTCTCTACACTGATTTAATATAAGCATATATATATGGGGGATGTGGCTATATATATATATATATATATATATGTATATATTTTTTTTTTTAAATAATTTTTACTCCTTTCTTTCAGTCTAGTAAAATGGTAGGTTGTAGGCAAGAAAGTATGGTTTGTTTGACATGTGCAGGGAGGGGGAGGTCATAGCCATTTCTATTGTCTAGACTGTTTGTTTCTTTATTTTCCAAATCTA
This sequence comes from Idiosepius hallami, assembly GCA_034780655.1. Taxonomy (NCBI): domain Eukaryota; kingdom Metazoa; phylum Mollusca; class Cephalopoda; family Idiosepiidae; genus Idiosepius; species Idiosepius hallami. Next base: position 7,067 of record JAUZSX010044837.1, read on the forward strand.
ATGAACAATTCTTTTTGTGTTTTTCTTTTTTTTTTCTCTCCCAAATTCCAAATTCCCAAGTGAAAATCGGATTTTTTTTTTGTCGTGCATCAAAAATACTCAACTGATGAAGACAAGACAGAATTTTTTGATTTTTTGTTTTTCATTAAAATAAATTTGAGCTACAATTGTTTTTTTTGGGGGTGTCCACTTAGAACAGTGGATAGACAGTCGGGCTTCGGAATCATAATACACAAGTTCAAACCTCATTTTTTTCCATTTGTGTTCATAGTTTGACCAATACTCCTGGGAAAGTTATGAATTCCCACATTTCCTACAGCTATGAATTAAATAGAGCATATTGTGTTATTAAAAAAAACTAAGTGTGGGTAAAAGAATGTTTATCTAAAAAGGATTGTTCTTGGCATTAAATGTACTAAAATGGTTGATATGCCGTAAAACAAACAATTGTTTTTTTTTCACAATTTAAATCTTATTTACATATATGTTTTATCTTAACTTGAAGGAACATTAAGTAGTATTTAAAAAGTGCAGATATTTTTTTGGTGTGGACGGAAAGATACTAAGTATTTATTATCTGTATGGAATTTTTTGTCTGTTGAGTTAAAGTGCTCAATATCAGTGACAGAGCTTGCAAAGTTGATCAGTTCAGACCCACAGTTAATGCCATTTTGTCTCTCCAGAACAAAGATTAAAAGTAAAATTGAGAATGCATTAACTTTGTTGTGGGCCAGTCCTTAAAGTGTTTAACACAACATAGTTTACAGGTTTAATTGGTATAGCAACATTGCATGTTACTGATGAGGTTCAATAAGATCAAAACAGCTGCCTGGCACTAAGTTATAAGTAAGGATGCGGCAACATGCTTTTATTTAGAAATATGCTTGTCCTAGCCCTAATTAGTCCATAATATTTTTCATCAAAAGCATCTTGTCACGCCTTACTATCAGTAAATTTAGCTTTTAATTCTGCAATTAATAAATTGCAGAATTAAAAGGTAAAATTGCAAAATTGTCAACTCAGTGATAAGAATATTCTTTAATAAAAGCTTATTGTCACATCCCTTGTAATAAGTCATACTAGCTTTTTCTTGTTTCATCATAACGTTTTAATTTAATTTAATTTAAGTCTATATTATTTATTTTGATTTTATCTAAAGTATTCTGAGTTGTACGGGTCACAAAGAGCTCTGCTGAGAGTTGATTTATGAATGAATTTGTTTTATCAACATACAAAAATAGGGAAAAAACTCTGGAAATGTTTCTCAGGATTTTCTTATGTATGGAGGCCTGGTGATACCATAACCATATCATAGATGTAGAATGGAGATCATTAGTTAAAGTCATTTCTCTAATTTAATTGATTGGAATTATCATCTATTTTTGGTTATTTGTGTCATTGTTGTTGATCCATTACAAATGCCTAAATCATGTTTCAGATGAACATTATTATTATTATTATAATCCTCCTTCTCCTGAAGCCAACAATGAGTTTCACTTTATTCTAAAATTTTGATTCGTTTTATTTTTTTGTCTTGTGCTTATCTGAACATTGTGTTTTTCATTTCCTGGTTTGTAATTTCGATCAGTCTAAGGGGCATTTAATAAGACGAGGTGAAAGTGAATAAGAAATCAGCAAAAATATAACTGAAATTTGGGTGATTAGGCCTTGCTATTACTTTTTTTTTTTTTTAAATTCTTTTGTTTTGTTTTGTTATTATGTTCCAGTTGATTTTAGTTTGAGCCAGTGAAAATATTATGTTCAAATAATTGAGTTATTTCAACTAATGCAATTATTATCTCTCTGGGCAGATCTATAATTTATAATTTTCAAAAGAAAACGAATAAACTAGAAAAATACTTTTAGATTCAGGGGAAAAAGGAATTATTTTCTTCTTTTAGTTTTTCTTTTCTTTTTTTTTTTTTTTTTCTTTACTTTCATGAAGTTTCAAGACTTTTAATTAGTTAGGTTTATTTTCGAATAATTTTTTTAATTCATCAATTTGGTTATACATATGTCAAATTTGGACTATTTTACTAGTTGCTTGCTTGCTTGGTTTGGTTGTCTTTATTGATATTTTTTAGGCCAATCAAAATCATCTTTAAAATATTTTTCTTTCATAATCTTCTTTTTCAAACCACAATAGGTATCAGGAGTGAGCTTAGAGGGTGGACTTTGGACGCCCCAAGAACCTGCAATTGTGTGGGGGGTGCAAGCTCCCTAGGGGCCTCTAAGCTCCCAGGATTCACAGATCTCCTGTAGTGCGAAAAAATTACCGACATAATTAATTTTTATGATTGACTACAAAATCATTATTACACTGATATGTTGAAATATTCATTGATCAATGTATCTCTCTCTCATATTTATATATATTCATAAATTATTATGTATCTACTTTAAAGAAAAAGAAAGAATATCTATGAAATAAGGAGCTTCGTTAGAAAGTGTGTGTGCGTGACAACTATCAATCCTATATATCAATCAGATATATATATATATATATATACATAAATTATTATGTATATATTTTAAAGAAAAAGAAAGAATATCTATGAAAAAAGTCACTTTGTTAGAAAGGGTGTGTGTGTGTGTTTGACAAAAGATAAGTGAGAAGAATATTTGAGAGAGAGATAGAGAGATCATGATTCATCTCTATTGTTAGAGAGAGTAAAAGATAGCATAACGATTCTATTCTATCTATGAAATGGAACAAACAGCAAAAACTGTACCCCCATCTTACTTATTTACTTATTTCTTTCAGAATCAGATAGAATGTTGCTTGAAAAAAAAAAAGTAAATGATCACCTCCTCCCCCTCCTTCTCCTCCTCCTCCCTTGTCCAAGAAAAATCTGAATGAAAAGAAGAAAAAAAAAAGATTTTTGGGTGAAATTCAAACAAGAAAATCCCATTGATTAATTATGAATTCTTCTTTTTCATTTTGACGTCTTTTTGTTTTTGGTTTTGATTGGCATTGCGTAATTGGTTCTGAAAAATGGTAAATGCAGAATTGACCAGAAAGAGGAGTGGCACCACAATTCTGATGAAAAGTTGGCAGAGGAACTGACAGAATCTATCTTTGCAATTGGTCAGATGACAAGAGAAAGAGATGCACTTGCTGGTCAACACATTTGCAATTTAACTCTCTCTTTCTTTTTATATATCTGTCTGTCTGTCTCTCATTCTCACTCTTTCTCTCTTATCCCGTTTGTCTCTTGTTTTCTCTCTCTTTTATTCTGTCTCTCTGTTTCTTGTTCTGTCTCTCTCTTATCACCCTCCCTCCTAAATAACTTCAGTTAGAGGCTCAGTGTTGTATTTTGCTTAACAAATTTTCTCTTGAAACAAAAACAAATTGTAAGAAAATAAGTTTGAAAAAATTTAATATAAACAAATATTCTTACTTCCCTCTTTTTGCTCTCCTAGTCATCTTTTCTCCTTGAGACTCTCTCTCACACACACACACACACACACACTCTCTCTCTCACACACTCTCTCTCTCTCACACACTCTCTCTCTCTCTTTCTCACAGACACACACTCTCTCTCTCTTTCTCTTTCACACATAGACACACACACTCTCTCTCTCTCACACGATCTCTCTCTCTCACTCTCTTTCTCTTTCACACAGACACACGCACTCTCTCTCTCTCACACGCTCTCTCTCACACGCTCTCTCTCTCTCACTCTCTTTCTCTCTCACACGCTCTCTCTCTCTCACTCTTTCTCTTTCACACATATACACACACACTCTCTCTCTCTCACTCTCTTTCTCTTTCACACATAGACACACACACACTCTCTCTCTCTCAGTCTCTTTCTCTTTCACACAGACACACGCACTCTCTCTCTCTCACTCTCTTTCTCACAGACACACGCTCTCTCTCTCTTTCTCTTTCACACATAGACACACACACTCTCTCTATCACTCTCTTTCTCTTTCACACATAGACACACGCACTCTCTCTCTCTCTCGCGAGTGGCTTTTCAGCCACTTTATATTAATTTTAATAGATAACAGATTTTATTTCTATTTTAGAAATGAAATTAAAAAAAAAAAAATCTCTTGATAATTTGTGTTTTCTGTTTATAGAGACCATCCTTTATTATTATTATAATAGTTATTATTAGTAATGATTATCCTAATCATTCCTCCTCCTCCTTTTAATTATTCATTCTAAGCTTTATCTAAATTCTTTTTTTTTTTCTGTTTTGATTCTTGTTGTCAATGGACAAAATGAACGTCTCTGGAGAGAATTTCCATTAAATCCTAATTAAGTTGGTTTTTAACATACGGACAGATTTTATATTTCTTTTTTTTCTCTCTCTTGTTTTTCTCTCCTGTTCATTCCCATTCTCATTGCTAATAACTTTTATTATCACCTAACTTCCTCCTCCATTTTGATTTCCCATGATGCAGTGCATTCATTTTTAGTAAGAAAATGGTGATAGGTCTTAATCTTTCTCCACTGAAACTAACGTGCTAAATTCCATTTGGAACAAGCCTTTTTGTGCTAATTTTAATGAGTTTTAAGTTTAAAAGAAAATAAAAGAAAATAAATTATTTTTCTAATTTCTTTTATTGTCTCTTTCGTTGTTCAGATTTCATGACAAATCTTTTTCAGTTTTTGTTTTAAATTCTTTTAAATTATAATTTATTATTTTAACTAGTTCTTAGCTGTATATTTATCATGTATAATATGGTCATCTTTATATTTATTAAATTCACTCCATTTGGACTGATTATTCTTTAAGCTTTTTCCAGAAATGAAGGACTTCAGACCTTGATAAATACACTTATTATCAAGCCAGTGAATTATAATCTATCATTATAACTAGTTCTTAGCTGTATATTTATTATTGTGTTCCCGTCAGATCATCTAAGTTAAGCAACGTTGAGCCTGGTCAGTACTTGATGGGTGACCATTTACGAATATCAGGTACTGTATCTTGCGCTGGGCAGGAAAATACTCAGTTTAGTATCTGGGGACGCTGTTAAACCTACTGGGTAGATGCACGCTTAGTCTTTGGGAAGACAGGCATCTAGAAGAAGGAAAACTCTGAATATAAACCTGAGGTCTGTTGTTCATGTAATCTGTGGCAAGCACTTGCACTGACAGTGTGTTATCAGCAGTTCTAAGAAGTGTGGATGGTGCTACACAAGCTTTCACCACTATAAACAAATCCCAGTGTGGTAGTCTGATGACCATATGTGGTTTGATGACCCTCATACATCGTAATCGATGGGAGAGTCCATCATTTATTATGTAGAATATGGTCCTCATATACTTTCTGTATCTTTTATAGTGATATAAAAAAAAAAAAATTTTTCAAGAAATATTCTTTAAGAAAGTATTTATTATTAATTTCGGCTTCTCCTGAAGCCTTTTTGAAAAAGGCTTTAGGGCAAGCTGAGATTATTAATAAAAAAAATATCATAAATACTTTCTTAAAAGAATATTTCTTGAAAAATAATTTTTTTTTCATATCTCTATATATACATATAATTTTATCTTTCTTAGCTCTGCTTATGAGTGTTTATTGGTTGTAAAATATTCAAATTAGCTGATGGCTGTCAAATCAATATGTTGGCTAATGACTTGTTCTTGTTGTGATGTTGCCACCTTCTGACTTGGTTTATTGTTTTGTGTCATATTTACCTTAACAAAACTTTTTGAAAATCCAAATGTGCCGGTGTGTTCTGGAATGTACAATGTATTTACGCCTATGGATGTTGAATTCCCCATGATTTAAATTGGCCTCGGCATTTTCTACCACGATTCATTCATGGATTTAATGATTAAATTAATCTTTATGTTGTGTTATCAATCACACTGTTTCTTTTGACAGGCTAAATTCTAAATATTTTTCCATCCTTATAAATGTAGCTCTTTAATGACAGAAAACCATTGATTTTCCTTCATTATTTTACATTACTAATGGAAATTAAGGATAATTTAATTAGTCATTTTTACTGTATATCAAGCAGCAAAGTTGGAGCATTGGTAAATGCTCAAGCTCTGGAATCATAATACACAAGTTCAAATTCCAGTCAAAACTATTGCATTCACCTTTAGCTGCCTCAGGCAGATGGTGCTTGTTAACTCAGGAGAGCAGCTCATCTAGGTGAAGGGTAACACAGAATGTAAAAAGTCCAGGTAAAAGCACGTACAAATGGCCTTGTGCTCACCAAGTAAATATAATATCGATTATATATCTGTAGAGTATAACAATGAATTAAACACCTGTGGAGGTTGTTACTGAAGTCTTTAGGTTTTTCATCAAATATCATAATTGTGGAAAATTTGGGGCAGCGACGGTGGAGCATTGGTAGAAGCTCGGGCTGTGCGATCGTGTTACGAGAGTTCAAATCCCAGTCAAAACCATTACTTTCACTTTAGCAGCCTCGGGCAGATGGGGCTCGTTAGCTCGGGAGAGCAGTTCGTCTAGGTGAATATATAAAGCTCGGCCGGGTAAGAGCACATAAAAATGGCCTTGTGCCAAACTTGGGGGTGCTCACCAGTAAATATAATTGTGGAAAATTTTAAATAGTTTCTTAATGTGAAAACTGAGAAAAACACCCTTGGCTGATTTTGGTGGATGTTTGATAGGAGAAACTGATCGCCTAAAGGTTAATCGAAAGATTTTAACCTTTCTTGTCTGAGGATTCATTTTAAAATCTGGCTTGAAGCCAATTCTTTCCCTGCGAGAAGTCGACAGGCTTTAATTCATTTCTTTTTTTTTTTTTTCTGCAATTGAAGAGAAAGAAGAATATTTTTAAATTTTTCTTTCTATTTTTGTGCTTTTTTTGGCAACAAAATGCCTTGACCATTTTTGCTTCAAAATGGATTTGATTTTAAACAAGATCCTCATCTCTGTTGCTAAGAATACTGTCGACAAATGTCATAGAACTGGTCTTGTATTAGCAAAATCTATGGTAACACGTTTCAGTACAAATGTCATATTTTAATTTGGATCAAATATCATAAGAATGTAGAATAGTTTCCTGCTTGTAATTCAAAACTCTAATTCTGTGTAGAACAACACTTCAAAACCTCTTGACTTGTATTCAGAGATTTCAACAATCTCGAGTGGACTTAGCCATTTGATCGTGCATGAGCCAAAAGTGCCATTGTCAAATAATGAACCAAAATCTATTGATGTTGTTTTAAAATTTCCAGAGAAAATAAAATACACATATAAGGAAATTATCACAGGTCGTTGTTGTGCAGAATAAGTTTGTCATATTCGGTTTTCCTTGTTTTGTGGTAGGAGAGAGAATAAATCATTGTAGTAATGTTTTTACTCTTTCTTTCTCTCTTTCTGCTTGGCTAAGAACAATAACCCAAAGTTTGAAAGGTTTTTCTATTATAACAATGTTGTTTATGTTTATATATATATATGATGATGGATTCTCCCGTCGATTTCGACGTATGAGGGTCATCAAACCACGTACGGTTGTCAGACAACCACACAGGAATTTGTTTAGAGTGGTGAAGGCTTGTGTAGCACCATCCACACTTTTTGGAACTGCTGATAACACACAACTGGTGCAAGTGATTTGCCACGGGCTACATGTTTTATATATATATATAAACAGTAGAATTCAGTCAGTCGGAGTCCTCACAACAACAATCTGCTGGAGCAACAATAGGACAAGTCCTCACCACGGCTGAGGAAGGTGCTGGGGTGACATTTATCCTACACAGGCACAGATCGGCGAAAACGCACTTTTGATTATCCCTATTAACAATGTGTATTGAAACACATACGCACCCAGACACGCAAAACAGGAAGAGATGTAGTATAATGCAGTGTGGGGCAGGGGTGTGAGTTTCCTGAATATGTATTTTGTTTTCGACTCATGAGGCAGTCTAGGATTGTCCGCAAGGAGTGCTCATTGTTTTAGACCTATAAGGTTACCTGTGACATCATTGGTCCATCACTGGTTCTGGAAACTCACACCCCCTGCCCCACACTCTTCCTATCCTTGTACAAGAAAAAATTATAATCAACTTAAAATATTTATTTTCTGGAGAGACGATACAGTTAAGATCTGTTTAAAACAGTATTATTACGTACATTAAACAAACAATCTTAAAAAATCATTTTGCTTATAAAATTTCAGATTTTTTTTTCTGTTATTTATTTTAACCCCCCGAAAATGTCTCCCCCTAAAAAGGATTTAAAAAAGCGATGTTAGTAAGAATTTTTTCCATAATTTAAACCAAGAGTGGAAAGAATTTCAAAAGTTCTTACACCAATGATAAAGCCAAGGTTGATCTATAATTGCTTACAAATTATCTTACCTTAGATTCAACTTGTTGTACTCTTTTCTTGAGACACTTGTCACTCACATTTCTGAAATAGATGAAGCCTTGATCTCCTTTTTGTGCTGTCATCAACTGCATCAGCTTTGTAAATGTTAAGTTAATTTCTTTCTGCTTGGATTCAATGATGCATCTCTGCTTCTGACACACATCAATATCTGTAAGAGAGAGAGATGAAACTTTTCAGGTCATGAATGGATAAGTCAGTCATCATAATGTAATTTGCAATCACCTGTAATCTATTTAAAATATAAGAAAAAAAAAAAAGGTGGCATTACTTTTGGAATAACCTTCGTATCAATTATTATTTTCTAAATCGTTCTCTTTGTTGTGTCACTCACCTGAGGGATAATTCTATGTGTTACTTTTGACTGCAGAATTGTTGCTGTGAAAGCTTTAAGTCATCGACTTTCATCCTTTAAACATTTCTCAAGTCAGAGTTCAAATGACAAGATGGGCAGCAATGGCAATCAACAAAATCGATAAAAAAATGAATTTAAGCCTATTTTATCGAAAAGATTCCAAAGAAATGTTTGGACCAAAGATGAAATATAAAGAACTTGTAGAATTGCAAAAATCTTTGTTTTTTAACTTCCATCTCACTCTAATCATGGAAATATAGAGATATATTTAAAATGATATCTGATAAGGAAGAAGAATTAGTATGGTAAAAGAGCAAGATTTTGTGAGCATTTATTGGCCCTCAAATATTATTTTTGACAAAAATCTTTTATTACTAGTGAGTCATCAAAACAATAGTTGCATTATTAAATTGAAATTTGAAGGAATGGAGATGAGTTCATAGCGTTTCTTAGGGAATTCACTGGAAATTAAGTGATGGTAGAATAACTGGAATTTGAAGATGTATATTATTTGGTTTTCAGAATTTACTTAATACAAATGCTTTATGGACTTTCCCCAGGAAAAACATACAAGATCCAACCTTAGTATGTATAACTTTTGAATGCCTTGACCAAGAAACTTCATTTTTGGTACAGATAAGGTCGTGGTCAGTTGGCCTTTGACTTAAAGGCATCCTTTTTTTTGGCTTTAATATTTTGTAAAGACTCAGCGTTATTGTTTGTCATGCTTTGTCTTCTTCGGCTTAAGGCCATCATGTATCTTCAATGGTATTCATATAATCTTATTGTTTAACTCTGATACTATTTCCTAATTTTACACATATTTTGAATTCGAATTTGAATTTTTCACATACGGGTACGGTACACTAGTAAATAAATAAAATAGTTAAAAACAGCCAAAAAGAAAAAAAAAATTGCCTTAAAATAAAACAATTCAAATTATTTGAAGAAATTTAAAAAATAAAAAAAAGTTATTCTATATTTAATCTAGTATTAAACATAGAATTTGCGCATTTCACATCCTAATTTTTTTTCTATCCACTGTTCTTCACTGCAGCACTTAAATAATCCAGCAGAATTTAAGGTTAGAGTTAAGTTAAGCTTGTTTAGAGAAACAGCTTGTCTATAGAAACACGGCAATAATGAATGATGAGGTGTGTGTAGCAAAGACAAAGATGCCAGGTGATTTCTTCTAGCTTTAAATCAATTCTAATGTCCTTTGGCTTTCTTGACACTGATTAAAACCATTGTAACGTCAGCATTATCCAAATTTTCAAATTCCACAAACCAAATGCTCTTTGCAGGAAGAGAGTGCCTGCTAAAATTCACTTCCATCCACTGGCTTAGGAACAGTTTATACCACCCAGGCCGGTCATAAGATTCATGCACTCTCCCTCCCTGACCACTGATAATCCGTTAACATTCAAAATATTTATTTTCATTGGAGAGACAATGCAGTTAAAAGATCTGTTAAAACAGTATGATTACGTATATAAAACATACAATCTTAAAAAAATCATTTTGCTTATAAAATTTCAAGATTTTTTTTCTATTATCTAATTATACCCCTGCAAAATGCCTCTCCCAAAATAATGCCACCCAAAGTGGACTGTCCCCTCCACCCTTTCCTTGCTACTCCATTGCTTCTATCTCAGACTTTGTTCTTAAATATCAAGAACAAATTACTTTCGTTTTTTTTAATAGATGTCTTCCTCTTGTTAAAAGTCTGTTGTATAATTTGAGGAAATTAGTATGATGTTCAGGGGAGTATTGGCATTTGTTTGCTTATTCTAATAAAAACTATCGAGTGATAAGTAGGGCTGTGACAATATACTTTTATTAAAGAATATGTTTGTCAGATCCCTAATTATTAAGGATGTGACAAGTATAATTTTAATGAAATTATGTTGTCACAACCCTACTATAAGTAATGAATTAAAAGAAATGGTAAAATCACAAAGTAGTCAAGCCTGTGACAAGAATATTCTTTAATAAAAGTCACAGCCCTAGTGAGAAGGACTTTTACTAAATAGAAGCATACTAAATTCAAATAAAATGTATATGGCTGATTTTTCATTAAAAAAGAAACAAACTACGTGTGTATACAAGATTGTTCTTGGCATTAAATGACCTAAAAAAGTTGATATGCCATGTAACACAAACATTTTGTGAATCAGTCTTGTCTTTGAACAAGAGTTGTAATTCTTGCAAGTTAAAGAGCCTCACTCACCCTGAGCAATCAAAAGTGAATATCATAGTTTACTTGTAGTTTGAACTTACAAATAATTTCATAATCCAAAAATGTCATCTTTTCCCCAAAACAATTGCTTAACAATTAAATAATTTCTTAAATATTATCATTTCTATAAACATTGTAACGATAATCAAAAGTTAGACAAAGAGATGGAAAAGTTTTTCCTATTAATTTTAAAAATGAAATATTTTTGTAAAAGTAAAAATATTTGAATTAAAATTTGCCTATCTTGTTCTATCCTTTTTGAAAATTTTGATCAATTAATATTGTTCTTGTAATAAAATATTGTTATTGAGTCTTATGTTGAAATAAAGCACCTGTTCATGACTTTCTGTTTTGAAGTGAAAACACATTTCGATTCTTGTTTTACAACAAAGCAGATTTTTCAACAAATTATTTCTCTATGAAAAATCTTTTTTAATCTACTAAAGCCTTGCTTTGCCATTAAGATATCTAATCTAAAATAGGATAATTGTACCATAAAAAACAAATCCAAAGGGGCCAATATATCAGCCCTGACAACATAAGGCAAAAGAAGACACACTAATATTTTGGCTTTAATAATAAGAATCTGAGTTACTACTTGGTAATTTTGATTAGTCAGGATTCAAAGGTATAAGATGATAAGATTCACTAGAGTTATATTTTCCTCTGAACAAATTATGTCTTAATATTTATTTTTAAAGAGCAATTCTAAAAGACAATATGCCATTAAACAAAGAAATAATAAATCCAAATAAAATCCAAATTTGTCTTATGACTTCATTGCAACTAAATGGTTGCAACCAAGTCGCAAGTTATCAGTGCTATTAAATTTTTATGAAAAATGAGAAACTTTTGATGCAATAAAAATCTGGGAACATTACATTATTATTATTATTATTATTATGTGCTCTCTCGCCCAGCAACCAGTGGTTTTTGATGGAGTCAAAGTGACAACAAGTCTCCTGATTTTCAGCATTGCCCCATACCATTTCATCCAAGTTTTAGGGTTTTGACTCTGCTGCTTCTACTTCACGCCTGATATTAATTTCATAACTCTGCCAACGACCGGTGGGGATTCCTGAAGATAGAGTAACAATAAGTCATCTCTGACACTTCAGTATATCTGGATTTCTTGCAGTCTGTGACTAAGAACCGTCCTCCTCCTTCTCGGACAGTTCATAAATCAGTTGCTTGAGTGCAATGTAAAATCTTTTTATCACAGACAGATAGCTTCTATTGATAAATGTACATCCTACTTGCCAAGATTGGAGCTTGTCAACACACTGACAGAAAGGTCATATTATATTTACTTGGTGAACACCAACCCAAGTTTGGCACAAGACCATTTTTACATACTCTAACCTGGGCTTTTTACATTTGATGTTGCCCTTCACCTAGATGAGCGGCTCTGCCGGGGCAGCTAAAAGTGAATGTAATGGCTTTGACTGGGATTTGAACTCACATAGTACGATTTTAGAGACCAAGATTTTTTCCAATCCTCCCCATATATTGTATTTACTTGGGGAACACCAACCCAAGTTTGGCACAATTCATTTGGTGTTGCCCTTCACCTAGATGAGTGGCACTGCCGAGGCAGCTAAAAGTAAATGGTATGGTTTTTACTGGGATTTGAACTCGCGTAATATGATTTCAGGGACTGAGCTTTTGCCAATGCCTCACTGTCGCTGAAAGGTCATATATTAATGAATAGATTTTGGATAAAACCTAAAATTATTCAGCTTTTGCAACTTAAAATTCATTTCGATCGAAAAAACAGATTTGCTTTTTTTTTTTTTTTTGACTTTAGAAACGGATCCGAATTCCTGAGAGAAATTTTCCATTTTCTTCAAATTAATTAATAAAATTCAACTTTGTTTTTATTTTAATATTTTTTTTCTAATGCCACTTCTTTGGTTGCTTATTTGTTATAAGCATCTGTTTTTCTTGCAATGAAAATCCATTATTTCTTTGAAAATGCAAGATTTTAATGTTTGCCTCGAGAGCACTTTCTCAGCAAGGTCATCAGGCATTGTATTTTATGAAATAGCTCCACAAATATTTGCTCTCTTGATATGCAAATCAATTTCACTTTATTGAATAGAAAAGTAAAAAGCGTCAGGAAACCAAATGGTATGAAATTATTCGATATAATATTGCCCTCTTATATTATATTTACTTGGTAGAGCACCTAACCAAGTTAGGCACAAGGCCATTTTTACGTGCTCTAAATACCTGGGC
>JAUZSX010044948.1:0-20231 GCA_034780655.1 Idiosepius hallami
GCTTCTTCAGGCAGTTTGGTTTAGATTGATTCAATCCAAACCAAACTGCCTGAAGAAGCACATCAGTGCTGAAACCCAAGGGTCGCAGTTAAACACAACATATATATATACATAAGAAGCATTATGAAAAAATTTTTTAAATAATTTCTAAGGTCCTAATTTTGAGCTGAAGGAAAACTTTAAAAAAATGAAAATAAAAAGATTATCCAATATAAAAATTAAATATTTTCTTTGATAGCTTAAAGAAAATTCAAGCAAGTCAAAAATCTTATAATTCACATTTTCTTACATGTATACTCAGATATTGCTCAGTAGAAATCCTCAAAGCTAAAATTACAGTCTAGACTTCTTTAAATTTGAAATAATCTTCATATCCAAACTTTTTTTATATAAATATGGACCTTTTTTTTTTTTAAATAAGAATTGTACTCTTAATATTAAATATATTTTCAGTTTTGAGTAGTTGTACTTTCTCTTTTTTTTTTTTTTGTACCTTCTGTATTTAATCAATCCAAATCAATTTTACTAATTTTTATATTCTTAACTCTAAAAATTAGTAGAATCCTAAACTTGTCACTGTGGCAGTTTCTTATTTGTATTAGAACAGTATGCTTAACAGTAAGCATTTTGAATAATCAGTTGAAAGAATCTCTACTGTATCCTTATTTTCTACTTCCATTACAGAAGTTTAAAAAGAGAAGAGGATTGCCAGTGTTTTTGTTGAAATACATGAAATTCTTGAATACATAGACATAAAAAAAACCCTGTCATTTCAGTCCTAAAAAAGAGTATTGAAAAAAGCCCATTCTTTTCTATGTATAAAGAAAATGAAATTTTACAAACTACTTAATCCAAGAAAAAAGCTAAAACAATTGGATTTTATAGGGGCTTTAAAAATGCTAGTTTCCATAAATTGACTTGCTTGCTTACTTACCAAGACTGTTTTCAGTAAACTTTTTATTGAGGGGAGGGATAAAAATTGACGGGAGGCAGTTGAAATTTGCTTTTAAAATAAAAATTTTAAAAGTAAGAGAAAGAAAAAAATATTTTCTTCGGTTTAAATTGGTCTTCGACTGTGTGGGTTTAATGTTATAATCATGTGATTTTCATTGTTTGTATCACTTAGTTTTTTGATGGCTGTGCAAGTCCAAAAGATTTTATCAAGAGAATTCTGTATGCTAACATCAGATACTCCATATTTTTGGTTGACACTGACGCTAACCTTGTGTAGTTTTTTACAATTGTACAGCACATCAGAGATTCCATCAATCGTGAATTTCCAGTTGCGAACTAAGTTCAAGTAAGATAATTTTTGGCTATGAGCAGCTAATCTATGAAGAATTTCATCTGTTAGAGTCATATCTTCACATATGGAGCCACCACTGATATCTAGAATTGTCAGCAACAAACACTTTTCAGCTATTACGCCCACACCATAGTCTGTGATTCGAAAACAACCCTGTAACCAGATCTCTGAAAGTAAAGGACAGTTTTCAGCAATTCGACACAGCGAAGCATCCGAGATTTGATTACAAAAGTCAAGATTAAAGGTTGTCAGGGCAAAATCCTGCTTTACTTTATATGTTGAGTAAAGATAATTTTCAACATCGCAAAAAGCACACTCCTTCGGCACAACCAGACTTTCTTTTCTTAGACCACTACTATCACAAGGAGAACACGAACACGAGAGTCCGCATTTAGAAGTAATAAAATCCACTTCCTCACTGGTTGGAGGTTTTAACCGTGGAATGCCATTCTTATATTCAAATGAAAAATTTAAAAACCAGATATTAGCTATATTGTAGCAAGTTTGCAAATAGAGCATACTTAGGTTGCGACATTTTAAAATAATTAAATTAACTGAAGAATCGGTTATGTATATGCAACCAGAAATATTCAAAAGACTTAGATTTGGACAAGACATTGCAACTTGCTTAATACCACTGTCGGTTACTGATGTGCAGCCAGCAAGTCCAAGTTCACGGATATTGTAGCAGTTGTACGCCAATGCTATGATGCCAGTATCTGTAATTCGAGTGGATAGATTTGTACATTTTTGTTGCATTCTCCCTAAAGAATAGTGTTGATTTGACTCTGCAATTAACTTGTTAATTTCATGCTGATTAAATCGTGCATGATTTAAAATGAATTTTCTCATCATGGGGCAGTTTTTAGCAAGAAACATGACACCTTCATCAGTCACTTGATTACAGTTTCGCAAAGAAATGGATTTTAGTTTTGGGCACTTAGAAACAATAATTTTGAAGGTTTCATTACTCAAGCATGTGTTGTCCATGTTTAAACTGGCCAGTGTGTTATCGGGCCTCAAAGCATTAAATGCTATTCCATTCACTTGGGAACAATAAGCAATATTAAGAGTAATTAGATTTTTATTATTGCCAATGATCTGGCTCAAAGTTCTATCAGTCATTTGAGTAAATGAGATGGTGAGGTGTTGTAAAGATACACAGGCAGTTATTGATTTGGACATCTGCTCGTTTAAACTCTCAAATATTGAATGGCGTTTAAAAAGATCATCATTGTCCTGTGCATAAATACGTATGGGCTCGTAATTGAGCCCCAGATCAAGAACTGTGTGAAGGGATTTTAAATGTTTCGGTTTATGTTGATAAAGGAATGTAAAAAAATGGATGCAGTTCTCAGGGTAATTCAGTTCCAAGGATAAGCTCTCTATTTTAGGATACTTCAGCAGTAATTCATCTATATAATGTGCCTTGATGTTTAGTCCTCTTAGATCCACACTTTTCAGCTGTGGGCAATAGATATCATTGTGTAGGACGCTGGTTTGAGATATGGTACAACTAAAGCCAAAAACAATTTCTTCCACATTCTCACAGACACTTTGAAGCAAACAGAGGAAACTTTCATCACTCATGCGGGATGCCAAAGCACCTACGTTCAAATTGAGATGCCGCCAAAGACTGCCATTAAAACTCAGGTTGTACCAGTGTGAACAGGTGAGGCGCACCCCCAACACAACGTCTTGCAGATTGAGATGCCAGAAGATATTTACAAGGCATTCATTTGGGAGGTCGTTCACATGCATTGCTTTTTTGGGGTTTTCCTACCAATCCAAATATCTTTCTTTGGTTCAACCTAGGAAAAGAAAAAAAATTGTTATCATTAAATATCAAGAAACTATTCTTCAGAATTTCTGACATAACTATTGATAAAACAGTAAAACTTTACATGTTTTCAAACTGGGAACTGATGAGGTAGAAGGTTAGACAAGGGACAAAAGAAGAATAAAGATAACTTTTAATGAGGATTCAAGGGTTACTGCAATACATATTATTTAAGATTCACTTTGTTTATGCATTATTAAATCAAGTTCTTTATTGTGTATATAGATAAATCATGTTAAAAATCTTTGATATACCATAAAACATGCATGCATCACATGCTCTCATTTACCAAACTGCAGTAGATAGTATTGTCATAGATATTCAAAAGTTGTTTGATAAAGTAAATAATTATATTTGGCCAGTTGTGAGAGGCATTTTAACAAAGATTTAAATGTCTAAAGTGTAGTAGCAGGTAGGGTATCTGAAAAAAATGTGACGGGGTAGGAGAAATTCCAAGTAAAACGGTAGGCGACCTACAAGGATTTAACAGATTTGATATTCTTAGATGACTTCCTTTGTTTTTTAATATTATGACATTACATTTATCAGATTTGACATTATTCATGAAGTGAGACTCAAAGCTATATCATAAAACTATTTACTAAAAATAAAAATTGAAACATTTAACTTTTATTTTAATTCATCGAAATCAAGAAAAACAATGTGCAAGCAAAATTGAATCCTCTAAAACTAGTGATATAGCATTTAATAAAATCAAGGAAATAACAGTAAATTTTTAGGTATTAAAACCCCTTTGATATATCGGCCTTAGTAACCAAAGGCAAAAAAAACCCCAGACATTTCGACCCAGGTATGTTTTTTTAATAGAACGGCTCTGAGTGACTACTTGTTAATATTGCTAAGTCAGGGCCCAAAAGTGGGGGTTGAAATATAGTTGTGTGTGTATGTGTCTTCTTTTGCCTTAAGTCACCAGGGCCGATATATCAGTTCTTTAGGGTTTAAAGGGTTAAAGATCCTAAAATCTTGGCGGTAATTATTAAATTTTTTTTCACTAAATTAGCTGGAAACTAAACATTATTGTTAGTCTGGAGGTGAATAATAAATAGTTATTTTAAAATTTTTCTATATTATTTGTAATATCTACATTACATTACATATTTTAAGGTTAGTATAGTTAAGCAGAATATCCTTATTTAGTCAAGTTTCATTAACCCTTTCGGTCCTAAGGGTCCGATATATGGGCCTTAGTAACCACAGGCAGAAAAAGACACACTGACATTGACCCTAATATGTTTTTTTAAAAAATCATACGGCCCTCTGATTGACTACTTGGTAATATTACTAAGTCAGGGTCCAAAGTATGAGGTTGAAATATCGTTGTATGTGTGTCTTCTTATTCTTTAAGTCGCTAGTACCGATATACATCAGTTTTTTAGGGTTTAAAGAATTAAAATTTTTCTTGTTATCCGGAGGATAATATTAAGACGTTTCTTCCTTCTTGACTCTACAACTAATAATAGGTACTGTTAAAAAAAAACGAGAAAAAATTAATTTAAGATATTTAAAAGAAATACTTATGTAATGAATCGTGTCTGAATATACTCTATTTACTAAAGTAATAGAGATTTTTTTTAATGTTAAAAATAAGCAATTTTCATAAATTTAATAAAAATAATCAAAACCGGAATATATTTTCAACAACAAAAAAACACAATTTCGATTTTTTCTTTTTTACTTCCAAGTAAAAACCAAAATTGATTTTTTCAAGAAATAACCCCCAAATTAGTTGAGTTAAACAATCAAAAAAGAAAACATTCCATCTGCCCTCCCCAACATACATGC
The DNA here is from genome assembly GCA_034780655.1 of Idiosepius hallami. Classification (NCBI taxonomy): domain Eukaryota; kingdom Metazoa; phylum Mollusca; class Cephalopoda; family Idiosepiidae; genus Idiosepius; species Idiosepius hallami. The sequence continues at coordinate 4,950 of JAUZSX010044948.1, forward strand.
GGATTTCGGATTAAAAAAAAATAATAAATAAATAAATCAGGGAAAATAAATGCGCAGTTAAAATAAAGTTTCAGTGGCATCTTCTGGGTCTCCTACCGTACGCTTTTCCTTCTTTTAGGGTTTGGTTAGATATTAAAAGGTTTACTTAAATAAATTCATCTTTAAAAAAAAGCAGGAACTATTTAATGAAAAGACAATTCAATAACAACCACTAGTGTCTCCTCGTCGCCCAATTATTATTCTAAAAAAATATATATACATATCTACTGGTTAGTGGTTATTGTTTATTTCTTCACCTTTGTTGATATAACAAACAACCGAACATGTTTTTCTAAAGTGAGAAAAACACAAAGTTCTTTTTGAAATAAAATTGCTTTTACTACCGTAAAAAGAGAACAAAATGTTATCGAAGGCTTTAATTTTAAGATTAAGGGCATTTCAGGGCTTTTTGTGTTTTATCGAGAGTTTTTTTTTAATAGTAATTTTTGCTCGTGAAGAAGCGGCGTGACATTCAATGTTACTTACCTTTTCTTGAATTCATAGAAACAAAATCAAGAAGTCATAAAGAAAAGCAAATCCGGCTGAGTTTTAACCGGAACCGGAAATCTCTAAACTTAAAAGAAAGATTTATGCACTTGTTGCCAGGCAACCAAATACTAAAAGTAAAATGGTCACATTTTGCTGTATAATTTTTTTTTTTACTTCTATTTCTCGGGAAACTATTTGAAATTTTCTAGATTTAGTGCAAGTGCATTCCTGTATTTTATTTTCGAAAGGATTTAAGTATTTTTTTTCTTTATTTTTTTAATAATGAATGATTTGTAAGATTTAGGCATTATTTTTTTTATTTGAACAACTATCTTTTTTTTTCCTGAGTGATTTATTTATTTATTCACATACGTCTAAGCAAAAAAAAAAAAATCTAAACAATACAAATTCTTAAGCCCAAATCTCTCAAATTCGGATGATTATGAAATGCAGTTTTTAACGATAAAGATGAAAAACACCTGAGTAAGTGAGACTGCGCACCCACACACAGAAAAAAAAACTGTTTTATTGTATTTTTTATATTTTTTTTTCTTGCGATAGCAAAGAAAAAAATATGACTAAATTAACCAATTGAAGATACGACTAAAGGTTTTGTTGTAACAAAATAATTTCGGTTAGACAGTTTAAATTAAGGAAAGTAAACAAAAAAAAATAAGTATTAAAATTCATGAATTGTCAAATAAACATTCAAAGTTCTTCGTCTTTCTTTATTTTTTCTTTATTTTTTTTCATTATTCTTATTTATTTTGACAGAATAATATAAAATAACGTAATGTGGTTTTGGTGTGCGGTGCCGGTGCAGTGTGCGGCTTGCGGCTAAGGCGGCCCGTCGTCGGCCCTGGAAATTACTCACTCAGACGCCAACAAACACCGCATAATTTAATCCTTTGATCCCGACTTATCAAAATTACCAAGTAGTCACTCAGAGTCGTTATATCAGAGTAACATATTAAAATCAAATATTTGGTGTGTCCTCTTTTGCTTTATGTTGTTAGGGCCGATATATCGGACTCTTAGGGTTAAAAAATTAATATTCATTAAATAGTTTAGTTATAAAATGTATATCATTAAGATCCAGATGGTTATTATTCATTCTTTTAAGCTATAATGTGATTTAGAGTACCTACTGTCATCAGTACTAGCACTTAAACTGCAAAAAAAAAAGGCAAAAGAAGATACACCAATATTCTGGCCCTGATATGTTCTTCTAATATAACGGCTCTGAGTAACTACCTGGTAATTTTGATAAGTCAGGGTTCAAAGGATAAAGGCTGTAAAAGAAAACCAAAACAATTTCTATTAAACTTTAGCTCCTCTGGATGTAAGGAACACTGATTCCAAAACCCTGCGTAGATCAGACTTGTCAGCTCGAGTAAAATAACTCATCTAGGTGAAGGGAAACACTGAATTAAAAAATCCCAGGTATATAGTACATAAAAATGGCCTTGTGTCAAACTTGGTGTGGTGCTCTACTAAGTAAATATGATATAGCATGTGCAGTGCATAGTGTGGTAATCTGAATAGTTGGTTTATACAAATTCTAAATGATATTCTTCTGGCAGTAATATTTGTAATTTGTAAGAGGAACTATTTTTATTCAAAGATTTTCTAAAAGTCTTCCATATTCATCAAACCCAAGGTTAGATTACAGTTGGTATTAGAAGATCTTACTTTCAACCACTATTTTTCATTAGCCTCTTTGCCCTCTTGGAAACGACTCTGTTGTTGCCTGATGTTTCTCCAGATGCTGTTGGTTGAATTAGAATTGAAAATGTCCCGAGAGAAAACAAGGAAATTTTGTGATCACACTTTTATTATAGCTTTGAGAGCGAACAGTTGCACATCCAACCTCACAAATCGCACAACACACGTCTGCTCTCTACACTGGCTGACTGATTAACCAAACCATTCTAATTTGCATAATAATTTTTATATTAAGGTTAAATAAAGTCATTCTTAACCAACCCTGCCTGTGAAGGCCTCATGAGCCTCCACATGGCAAGCAAAAATAAGAATATCTAACATAGATTGGCATTGAATGATATTTATGAAATGTGGCTTATTTACCTCCATAGATTAAATTATGATTTAAATTTGCAGTAGTTTCGAGATGGCTCCCAAGTCCAACATGAAGTTTCCTGAGTTCGAGTATTACTATAAGAAGGTCAAAGTGCATATTGACTGAAAGCTAGTGTAGATGATGCTTCAGATGAGAGTTGAAGTCCAAACAACACGAATAAAGATAATAATCTAAACTCCTCTAAAAAAACAATAAAAAATTATATTTATTTTAATTTTAATTTATTTATTGTTTTGAGTTGAATTAATTGAATCAACGTTGAAAAAAGGTTTTCCAAAATAAGGTAAGTGATAAATGCTTTTTGAGTATTAATTTTTAAGGTGGGCTTTTGTCCTTGTCTTTCTAGTTTCTGTTGCTTTCTCATTAGATTTCACCCAACATCACCTCTGGCCATCTTCAGGTGATTAATCAAAAAGTAATGTGAGAAAACAACAAAAAATACCAAGATGAGGACAAAAGTCTGCAATAAAAATTGATATTCAGTTTATGAAACTTAATCTCAAAAATAGAAAAATATATAAGTAGTTTTTGTTTGCAAGAATGATTTACTTGAATTTTTGTGTTTATTGCAAAAAGTTCAGTGGAATGCTTCACAGGCTCCTTGATGAAAGTGTCTGAATTGAAACAATGGCTGTGGGTGGATGGGATGGCTGATATATTTTTGTGAAAAAGTTCTGAACTTGACTAAAATCTAACCAAGGAGTAGGAAGATTATATCCATCACACTTGTGCACTATTTATTTTAAAGAGAGGATCTTTTTGATAGTATGTAAGAGTGACCCTCTATCTAAAAACCAGAGAACTAGGCCAAAATTAGTACTATTCTATCTACACAATAAATTTTTTGCCCTCCCCATAGACATAAGCCAAAGAACTGCTATTGATGCTTTCAAAAAGTTCAAGGGAGAAAGAAAGATATTATTGCTTAAAATAATGAATTATTAAAAAGTTTAAGTTGTCTGCCCTGTTGTCCCAATTTCAAGTTATTCATTTATTCGTTTATGTTCTTTATTTTCTAAAAAAAAGATTATTTATTATTTGTGTTGTTATAATTATTATTATCCTATTTTTTATTGATAGAACTACTCTTCATTTTATCACACTCCCACTCACTAACTGGGAAAGAGAAGAGGAAGAGGCATATAATCTGGAGCAAAAATAATTTACACATTTAATTAATTATTGTTACATTAATGACCTATTTTTTTTTTTTAGAATCATTTGAGATGAGGCTTCACAATTTTTTTGGACTTGAAATTTGTTTTTATTTTCTTGGTTGAGCACAAACCCAAGTTAGGCGCAAGGCCATATCAGATAACAGCTCAATAAGATATTGATTATTGATTATAATTTGAAGGCAAAGATGTAGAGCCCGCCCGCCCGACAGAAAAAGAACGAATGAATATTTATTTTGGGTGTGTAAAGTTTAAAAAAGATAAAACTATACTACTCCCAATATTTCTTCTTTTTTTTTCTTTTCTTTTTTTGTAGCAGTTAGATGGATGTAACCAATTTTAGACATCAAAGTTTTTTTCTGGTGGGCGAGATATTTTTTCTCTCTCTTAATGTGTGAATCAAAACCAACATATTTTGTCTTTCCTTATTGCTGTCTGTCGGTTGATAGAAAGAGAATAGAGTTACTTGCCCTTGTCATCATCCTGTGTATAGTGCCCGTCCCATTCAATTATCTCTCACTCTCCTCCCCCACCCCTGTGCAACAACAACAACAACACTGCAACGGAACGATATGGAGTCAGCAGAGCCTTCCACTGCTGAACAGACCCCAGGTAAAGCAAAAAGAGAAAAAAAATAGCCATTCAATATTGCTATTTAAGATTGATATGTATATTTTTGGAGGGGGGTACAAAATTTAAGAATTTGGAAAAAAAACAGTGGCAAAATATTTCCACTTTCATTTTAAAAAAAAGAAAAAAGGTAGAACTATCCAGCAACATAGTGTCGTTAGTTTTATATACTAGTAATTAGTCAACATCCGTTTGGGTGTTAGTTGTGTTGTTACACTTTTTTAAGGGGAACCTGTTAGTGTTCTTCTCATTCACCCACTTATTCTCGCGCTCTGGGTGTGGTTAATTTCTTTCACATTCCAATAAACATTTTTGTTTGAATTGTTTTATTTTGAAGTATTTAATCAATATATGAATTCATTTTTCTACACACCAAGAATTTTCTTTTTACTAGACAAGGAGGATTAGAGAATAAATTCACCTTAGGTATTTTCTTTGTCTCTATGAAATTAAAGTAAATGTAACAAAGAGAAGAAAAAAAAGCTAGTAAATAAAATACATTTTCTGAAAATTTAAAGTTAAATGCTCCAAAAAAACATGCACAAATTTAAGAGTTTTAGTTTGAAATAAACACATGGTTGTTATTCTTTTTGCTTTATTGATTTTGTTTGGTTTGTGCTTTCTTTTTAATTGTAGATATTTTTTTTCTCTTTCCTCGGTTATTGCAAATTTTCTTTTTAATTTGTTACATGCCTAATTTGTTACATCTTTTTTTCGAGCCGAAAATAAAATAAAAGTCATCTTTCCTAAAGTGAAAGTTAAAAAAAAAAGGTTACTAAAAACTTTTAGACTAAATTCGGTCGGTTGTTAAAAATCTAAGCTTGCTTTCTTTACACTCCATTAATTTTTTTTTTTTTTTAGATTCAGGGTTTGTTTTCATCTATTATTTATTTCAAAATAAACATTCAGTTGAAAACTATATAAACTTTGTAACTGATCAAAATAAAATAAAAAAAACACCGAGTGCGTAAAATGTTAATGGTTGTGGGTTGGGTGGTGGTGGTGGGAAGTGAGTGAATTTTTTTTTTTAATGATTCTTTAGGATCTAAAGTTTAGATGGTTTTAACCTTATTATTTGACACACAAAATTGAAAAAAACAAAAAACAACTGTAACTTACTTGAGGGAGTTCGACCTGAACTCTGTCACAGGGGGAAAACAAAATAACAACAACGGCTCGTTGCAAGAACAAACAAACATGTATTACGGATAAATGAAGACATTACGAACGGTACAAATAATAACACTACAACAACACTATTTCAAAATATTTCTAATTGTTTTGTTTCTTTGAAAGTAGCCGTGAGAAAACAGGTTAGCTGAGATTTAAACAATATCGTTTATTATACTTAAAATAAAAATCTGATTTTATAGGATTTTTAAGAATCTTATTTTTCGATAAGTTTAAACCCCAATCAAAAATCATTGCATTTACTTTTAAAATGGCCTTGTGCCAAACTTGGTGGCGCTGCTGCTACTGCTCAGTGCTCACCAAGTATATAAATTATTTTTTGATAAGCAAATATAATGCTATTTTTTGTGGTTGTATGCTTGTGAATTGAGTATTGCTGAAAAAAAAAAAAAAATAAAACTGTGATTTTTAATTTTTGATCAATGTGGAAAAAGAAAATGTTTTCCAAGTTTGCAAAATACATTTAATTTAAGAAAATTGAGTAAGTAGAAGACCTTTAAAAACGAAGATGAATAAAATAAATTAAATAACAGGCAGGCAAAGACACCTTCTTGCCGTTTTGATTGTTGTTGAGAACCAAAATTCTGAATAATAGATTGGTAATTAACAACAACAACAACAATAATGATAATAATAACAGTGTTTTTTAACCGGGGTTTTCCGCGGAACCTTTAGAGTTCCGTTACTTCAGTCCCGCGTCGTTCCGCAATTTCTCAATTTTTTAATTTTATTTAGAACAACACAAAAACAATAAACATGTTAAATTTTATTTTATAAAATCTATTTGATTATTATAATCTTATTTTCTTTTGATATCTAAGTTTTATTGTTTAAATATACTAAATTTTACATAATTAAATTCGCTCCATTTTTAAGATATTGAAGAGGAAGCTGTCAAAACCACGACCCAATCTTAAAGAGTTGGGGAAGAAACACCCGGCTCAAAATTCCCATTGATTGAGTTTTTGATGGGAATCTATTTAAACAAGTACATTTAAAAAAATTACAATTCTTCAAAAATGATTTAATTTGATTTTATTAATTAAATACCGTTTTTTTTGCATGAGAAGATTAAATTATTGTTCCTCTTGCCATTGAAGTTTCCGAATGTTTTGATGATAGGGTTCCGTTCCGCTCTAATAAAAAGGCGAAAAGAAGAAGCAAGCACTTGTTGTGCTTTGTGCACTGACTGCACTCTCAATGCTACTGCTAGTGCAGTCAGTCGGTGATTGTTATTATTACAGAATCATAATGAGATTATCAATAAATATAAATAATATGCTTAAGGGCGATTCTTGATTAAAGGAAAGAGTATTAAGGTTTAGTTATTTAAAAAAATTTTTTTTTTTTGATAAATGAATTATGGTGAATGTTTGAGTGTTTTTTGGGCCTCAGCGAAAAAGGTCGGGTAAAAATTAATTCTCAGACATTATGAAAGAAAAATTTGAATGAATGGGATTCTTGTTTATTTGCGATTAACACCACGACCTTTAACGACACTTTCATTTAAAAAAATTAAAGAAAAATCAAACCAAAATCTTTGTAAATTTGTTATTATTGTGTTTCTTACGATTGTTTTTGTTGTTCATTATTTAACATAATTTCGTTACAAAAAAACAACAACAAAGTCTTAGACAATTTTCATAGATAAAAATGCTTTTAATTTAAAAATAAATTGCAAGTAAAGAAATTGATCATAATTAAGTGTCAAATACTAGAAAAGAATTAAGTAAAAACCCCAAAAGTGCGTCTGCGTAATTTTACGTTGAGTTGTCGTTTGTTGTGCGTCTTCTTGCGTACCATCATTTGCAACGTTGTTGCATGTGCGTTCGTTTGCACGCACCGCGCCGCGCACCGACCGGTCGGTGGCCTCGCGACGGCACGCCGCACGCACTCACTGGCTTCACTAACATTGACTGACTTAACTTTTAATACCATTTATTCACTCACTTAACTTTTTGTAAACAGTTTAAGACAAAAACGAATAAATACAAATTAATTATAAGAATTATTTTTATTTTCTACTATTTTTGCCACGTTTAAAACACAATTCGTGAAAGGAAAGAAAAAGGCACAGGCACAGAATATTGAAAATTAAAAAAAATCAATAGTTTATAATAAAAATATGGTTGTGTTATTTTGAATTATCCACGATAAAAAAAGTTAGAAACAGTATAAAATCCTGAAGAAGTTAACATAGAAGAAGAAGGCAACAACAGTAACAGAACAGACAGCAACAACAACAACCTCAACCACAACCAAAAAAACTTATTCGCCAATAAATGACGCAGTCAGTCACTGGACGCTTACGCATTAAAGTCAATTGTTGTTGTTGATGATGATAATAATATTCTTTTTTCAAAATTGAAGGAGTTAGAATAGAAAAAATATAATTAATGAAGAAAAAGAAGGGATATTTTATTTATTTGTAATTAGTTTAAAACAAAATGAGTCATTTGTTTTTTTTTACCAATTCATTTTTTTAAACGTCACACACAATGATGATGATGCAGGATTCACCCTCCCCCCCAAAAAATTGAATTAATTTTTTGTTTTGTTTTTATTAATGTATTCCTTTGATTTAACTGTATTATTTCACATACCAATATTTTTTTTTTCTGTCTCTCTGCTTCCATTTTTTTTAAAACGTTTTTTGGGTTCATGTGTTTTTGGCATTTCGTCTTTTTCTTTAAAAAAAAGACGCTACTTTTAAATTCTAATTGTTTATTTATTTATTTTTCATTAACATTTTCTGGCTTTTATTGGCGCCATTTATAGTCTTTAATTCAAGATTTTAAAAGAAAACAAACTAAATTAAAATTTTTATTCACTAAAACGAAATAATATTACCCATGAAGATGCTTAGATGTTTCCTTTTGCTTACTGTTTTATTTTTTCTCTGATTCAATGATTAATACGTGATTACATATCCATTAAACTAATGCGCCTTCTCTGTGTAAAAAGTAGTGTAAACACATGTTTATAGTTTTAAAAAGTAAAAACAAATCTATTTGCTAAGAGAATCAATGCATTTACCAAAATTAGATTGCCAAATTTGTTTACAAATGTCAACAAAATTATTTTTTTCTTAAAAACTTGAAGTGATTAAGTACTTGGATTCTAGTATTTTTAATAAGTGGGTTAAAAAAATCTCAGTTGATCTAAAATGTTGTTATTAATAATTTAGGCTTAACCCTTGTGAAAAGCTTGGATCCTTTGAAACCTTTGGGAAAGGTATAAATAATCTCTTGATACCCTTTGGAAAAATGTAGGTTCCCCAACTTTCCATCTACAGGTTCGATTGTGCAAATTAAACTACTTTTTTTCTTTATAAAACTGTTAACAAAATAAATGACATTTATCAAAAATAATAATTCTTGGCATTAATAAAATGACCATAAAGGTTGATATGCTGTTTAAACAATAAATCAAGCAGAGATGATATTTCTTTTTTAAAAAAAGACATTTATAAAAAATGTTCACAGTAGCATTAGAGCCGAATACACTATTGACCAAACCCTAAAACTATTACATACAGAATCTATTATTCAAATTTGATAAATATTCTTTTAAACTATTTCTCCAATAATGAATAATTTACCGTGAAATTATTGAACTGGGTCAAGTTAACAAAAGAGAGAAAAAAGACGTAGAATTTATAGGATTATCAGTCTCATGTATACTTATCAAGGTTCCTGTTCTTATGTTTCAGATCTTGATCATTGTTTTATCATTGAACAAGCAATGACAAATAGAGAACATTCTTATATAGAATTAAGTGAAATAAGAATCTATTCTGCTACTTCCCAACCTTTTTGCAATGGGCCCCCCCCAAATTCTTTATAAATGAAACTTTGTGTGTCTGTCTGTGTGTTTGTTCCCTATTGATCAAAAAGGGTTTGGACAATTTTCTTCAATTCGCACAATTCTATTTTATGTGTATTGGAATGATCTTAGGTTTATCAATATTCGAAAAAAAAAAAATCAGCTAAAAAGAATGGTCCAATCTAAAACATAATTTTACATTCTCTTACAATCAATCATTGAAAAAATTGTTCAAAAGTTTTATGACTACATACACCTAAAGTACTTTGGCAATTTTTTTGTCCAGACACTTGAAATTTGATTTGGTTTTCATTCTGAAAAATACTTACTAGGAGCCAAAAGCAACCTCTAAGCATGACCAGGCAATTATTGCTAATCACTTTTGAAATAATGACCTTCCTTTGTTTGGTAAAAGGCAACATCTTTGACTTTTAAAAAAATATATATGTCAGTTTGTTTTTAATACACATTTATTGAGAGAAATATCAACTAAACACACTTGGAGTACTGAAAAAAACAGAACTTGGGCAAAACAATGAATGATTCTTTGAAACTAGCAATTGTTAAGGGAATTTTGTTCTGAAAACAAAAACATTTGGGATTACAAAAAAAAATAGAAAATATTCATAATATCTGTAAATGATTTTGGTTTGTTGATAAATAAATCATATTGTCATTATCTGAATAATGGTTTATTTTATATATAATAGAAGTATTGCCCGCCTTTGCCCAGAGCTGGGGACTTTCCAATATTTTTTTTTCAAAAACGCATCATGTTTGAAAATAAATTATTTTTTCTTAATTTTTTAAAGCATTTCTCCATTATTTATTTACTTGTTTATTTTTAATTAAAAAACGGTTCCTTTGTATCTTCTCAGTGTTTGAAAAAACATTTTTTAAGCCAAAATCACCACTTCTAAAATGCTGAAATGATTTATACGGTCAAGCTGTATTGGAGACACCAGTTCCCACTGAAGTTAAGCAACCTTGAGCCTGGCCAGTTGTAAGATGGGTAACCATCTAAGAATATCAGTGTTCACAAATTTCCTATTTTTTTGTGGAAATATAGTGCCGACTTGATCTAGCCACGTGCATGCTCTCATACATTCAAAACCGGGTGTAGAAACCATTCAAACGCGACAATTAAAGTTTTAATAGTATATTAGATACATAAGAGACGCGTGCATGTTGATCAACACATGTTCAATATCAAGAGTTAACATGTCATTAAACCCAATAATGTATCCCTGATTATGTTTAGACATGGAGTGCAAGATTTTATATATAATCCTACACTCAGGGGTTACAAATATTGTGCATATGAAAATAGTTCCATGATATTACAACAATGCTGTTGTGGTCGTCACTTGTTGTGGTCGAGTGTGGTGTTGTATACAGTGTAGTTATTAAATAAAAGAAACAAGACGACAGTATTAAGGGTTAACAAATATATTAACCAAAGGCACATTAAATAGTGGCATACGGCATGGCAGCTCCTGGCTGCTATGCTGAAATCCTCTCTCTCTCTCTCTCTCTGGGTGACAAGAGAGATCACATTAATAGTGATTGGAAGAGTTCATTCTGAGGTGTGTTTAACCTGGCAACAAATGCCTATGCTAAAAACACTAAGAGAATATGTTAAAAGTTGAATTGGGTTTCAGTTTCTTGGAGTTTAACACTTCTGTTGCTAACTACCAAGATCTTTGCTTCTCTTATCTTTTTTTTTGTATACCACTGAGGAATGATCCATTGCATCATTTATTGTAAAATAGAGTAAATTCTGACAGTTCAATCATGCAAATTATTAGTCGGTCATTACTTTTCTCTACTTTGTAGTAGTATTATATCTTTAAAATAGTCTTATGAAAATATGACTAAAATGCTAATGCTCTCAGTGTACATTGTTTCCAAGTTGAGACACACACACACACACACACATATATATATATATATATATATATATATGAGAGAGATAGATAGAGAAAGAGATATAATTAGTTTAACATATCAGTAAATTGTTTCCAAGTTGAGAGGTGGTTATCAAAATGAAATGCTGTAAAACACACTGGTGCCAGTTTTCTGTGTAATAAAATGTAGGGTAGATGGTATTTTCTTTTAAAATGGATTGAGAGATTCGGGTCTAGTATAACAATTTTATGATATTTAGTTGGTCAATGATTTTATGATTACCACATGTTCCAACTGGTTGTTCTCTGATTCCTTCCACATCCACGTTCATTGACATCTGTAAAAGACACTAGGAGTTTAACTAAGTCTTAGATCAATGCAGAATTTTGGGGTCTGAAGTTGGATGTTGAGCAAGGAAGCTTTTAGTGTATCTCTTCTGGATCTCGTCTCTTGAAACTTGCTTCTATTTCTACCTCGGTTTCTTCTTCTTTCTGAGATTTCAAACTCTGGTCTTTATTAAGAATAAATTTTATTCCGTTCCAGTGATTTGATTGGTTATCCAATTAGAAAGAATCAAGTGTAATCATCCAATTGGTTCACCAATCAAAGCTCAGGGTTATATTCAACAGAGAGTGGAGAAAACACTTATTTAATATTGCTGACTAATTAAAATAGAATTTGTATAAAAAAAAAATAAATTTTAGCAAAATTATGGGTTAAGTTATTTCCAGGGAAAATGAGAAATTGAAAAAAATAAAAAAGAAAAAAAAAATATAAAAATCTTTGTTTGACCTTTTAAAAGATTTCTACACTTTGGAGTCTGTCAGATTTATTTTATAAACAAATCAAATTTTGATTGTTTTTAAAAAGTTTTTGGGTTTCAACTATTAATTCAAAAGAAAACTAATTTTTTTTAGGTCAAATTATTTTCAAAGATTTCAAGTGCAATACTTTTATAATTTTCAATACATTTGGGGTAGCACCATGAGTTTACTGACATTTCATCACTTAACATTAAATAACCCGACAGTTAATCACTAAACATTTAATCACATATTTTTTCATCACATGGGCACTTCAGCATCAGATGCTGAGACGTTTATTTAGGCTCCCAAGAAAAAAAAAGTGATTATGTAAAAACATCAAAAATAAGTGTTTGTTTATGTAATAATGTTATTTATGCGATTGTTTTATTACGTTGAATTTTTATCACCTTTGAAAACTTTGGGGTTATTTTTATGACAGATTAAAATCTATAAAGTTTTGACGTTTTTCTATTATCACATTTTTTTTTTTGAGAGAGTGATTAGATGTCTCTGTATCTGATGCTAAAGTGTCCACACGGTTAAAAAACTACCTGATTAAATATCTGGAGATTACATATTTGTGTTTAACGGTCTGGTGATTAGATGTTATGTGATGAAATGTCTGTCATCAGGGCAAAAATGAAAGTGTTGATATGCCAAAATATGTTGTTTAAAAGAAGCTTCTGAAGAAAATAGTATCTATAGAAAAGAAAAATTAAATGAAGAAAAAACAAAAAATTAGTCAAAAAAATTTAATAATAAGTTAGAACTAAAAAACAAAAGCTCTTTTTTGCCAAATCCAAAAAATATTTACTCTTACTCCTATTCATAAACTACATAAATAGAAAATCGATATAAAAATTTGAAAATCTAGACTGAGACCTAATGAATTGCATTAATATACTGGGTGTCTGGGCAGTGACGGTGGGGTATTGGTAAAAGCTCAGGCTTTGGAATCGTATTACGCGAGTTCAAATCCAAGTCAAAACCATTATATTCAATGCTAGCTGCCTCAGGCAGATGGGGCTTGTTAACTTGGGTGAGCAGCTCATCTAGGTGAGGTTTGTTAACTTGGGTGAGCAGCTCATCTAGGTGAAGGGCAAAACTGAATGTAAAAAGCCCGGGTAAGAGCACGTAAAAAATGGCTCTGTGCCAAACTTGGGATAGTGCTCACTAAGTAAATATAATATACAGGGTGTCTGAAAAGTTGGTGTGCAGTAGAAAATAATGTCTTTATGCCAATGAAAGACTTTTCTAGCATTTCCCTTAAGTTAAGCTTTGTTACTGTAAATAAATAAAATCTTTTTTATTTGTAAAAACATTGTTTAAATGTTTTACAACAAAAGTTACCGTTTATTAGTTTATTTAAATTTCTATATAGCCATGGTGCACAGTAACTTTTTGGACACCTTCTACTTTTGTAAGTCGTACAACCAAGATTTGGAACCACTGATCCATTTGGTTAAAAGATCTTTTTATCTAATTAAGTTGATTGGAAAACAGCCTGTGTAGGTGTAAATAGCTTTACCTGTACAAGAATACCAAAAAAAAAGGCAACAACAATGACTTATTAAAGGACCTAAACTTCCCCTGTTGTCCCTTCTTCAACATCGCAACCTGTTATTTTCCTGTAATTGTTTCAGATATTACTACAAACGACCTGTTTTTATTTCACAAACAGCAACAGCGGCCATTACTGTGCGTCACCATTGTTGTTGCTATTAATAGCTATTTTTTTTCCACACAGCATTCTCATTAAATGAGTAAAAAAATAAGAGGAGAAACAGTCAAGGGTCATTTTTTTATTTCCGTCTCTGTTGTAGATTACTTTGTCAAAATTTAAAAAGTTTTAGGATTCAATGGGGCCAAACAGAATGTAAACCCTGGTCACTTTTAGTTTAAAGTGTGAAGTGGTCACTAGTCAACAAAACAATGAAATTAGTCTAAACCCTCCTCATCAAAAAATTCCAATTACTTTTACATTCAATGCTTTTATACATAGATATGGTTTAAATATCATGCAAACACACACTCATATGCTTTCTAATTCCTTTCATAGAATCTATATTAATTGCATTAATTATTTTTTTCATAAGAATTTCTGTTTATTCCATGCTTAGTTTTCAATAATGTTTTAGTAATGTTTTAATTATTTCTAGCCATTTCGGTAAGCTGGTGCTGTTTTTTGGATTTCCCATTTTACTTCTGGTAGTGAAACAATGACCAGCCACCGCTGGAAGTAAAATGGCAAATCAAAAAAACAGCAGCGGCTTAACTAAATGGCTCTAGGAGATTTAACCTCTGTCTCCAAAAAAGCTTCCAATTATTACGTTTCCCTAAACTATTAAACATACACGATATGGAATCACCTTTCCAGGGCATACACTGCCTTTGAACTCACGATCAACAAGGAGAAGACCAATGTGATGCTTACTCCACCTCCAAACAGCATCTACAAAGAACTGGCAATTTATGTCAATAAGACTTGACTAGAGACTGTTGATGTCTTTGTCTACCTTGGGAGCACAATATCAAGTGAGAGATTCTAAAATGAAGAAATTTTCCGAAGGATCAATACATATTAGCTTACTGTTACGTTATAAAACATTTATAGCAACAAAGTCCGTTTGTTGTGTGAGGGGGCTTTTATTGTGGTGTTGAAGTGTTGCTATATATTTATGTTAATAAGTTCTATTGCTGGTTAATTGAATGTTCTCAGTAAGCATGTGGTGTACGTTCGGTGTTTTGTCGAGTATGGAGGAGGATCGAACAAAGTGCTTGTGTTGAGGACTGCTGTCAGTTGTGTGCACACAGAGATCTTGCCTTGTCAACGCTTGAACTCCAACTGTTCTCTCTCGTTCAAATCTTGCAGTGAAAGAGAACTGTCTCAAACCAACGCGTGTGTGTCGTAAAGCAGGTATCGTTAACTGTCTGCTACAAGGCTCCCCCCTCAAGAATGGTTGTGAGAAAAAAATTCACCACTGTTCAATGCCGTGTTGCAGAAGATGAAATGGAGATGATAGAAAGCTCTGTCAATGCAGGAGAAAAAAACTACTTGTGTGTGCGTGTCATCTTGTTTTTTTTAATACATATATATATATATATATATATATATATA
>JAUZSX010045058.1:0-20231 GCA_034780655.1 Idiosepius hallami
GCTTACGAGTCCGTCGTCCCGAGTGGGTTTAATCGCGCCTGGGCACCAAACCAGGTATTTCTCGGCGTGACCCCGCGGAAAAAATATATATATATATATATATATATATATATATGTGTGTGTGTGTGTGTGTGTGTGTATATATATATTATTATTTTGAAGGTTATTGGCTAGTAGTTTGTATTTAGTTACAACATTAACAACTGTCCGTCCAGTGAATTTTCGGGATTGTGGTATTGGCTATGAAAAGAAAAATATTTCGCGTTATTTCCTAATAAAAGAAAAAGAGAAATAGTTACAATTGATATCTGAGACTAAGAAAAGATTTCTAAAATGATTTTTATAAAAATTATGATTATTTTCTTAGAAAAAAATCTTATTTTCAATTT
Source organism: Idiosepius hallami (assembly GCA_034780655.1). Lineage (NCBI taxonomy): Eukaryota > Metazoa > Mollusca > Cephalopoda > Idiosepiidae > Idiosepius > Idiosepius hallami. Next base: position 390 of record JAUZSX010045058.1, read on the forward strand.
TAACTAATAATTAAAAATACTACAGTCAGTGCACACACAGCACAGTGAAAGTGCACTAACTGCAAATTGCAGAATGCACTTACTGGTTGTGATTGTGCTCTGTGCCCACACAGTGGCTGTGGTGTGCATTCAGTGTGGACTCCAACCCAACAGTAACAGTAGCAATCCAACATCCAACAACACAGGCACGGGCACGGACTCTTCGTGATTGTGCTTCTTGCTTGACACTGGTTTCAGTAGTTTGCCGTCTTTTAATCACCCAACTATTCATCACGCGACTATTCATCACAGTCCTTTCATCACTAGACTTTTCCTCGTGTAGACAATTCATCACCCCAACATCGATAACTTTCATCACTCCAAATAAAAATTACATTTATTCGTGTAATAATGTTGATTATGTAATTGTTTTTATTACGTTAAATTTTTAACTCCTTAGACAATTTGAGAGATATTCTTATAAGAGATTATTAAAATTTATAAAGTGAATATCAGCCACTTTTTTTTAATTTTCTTCACAAATAAACAATATCAAATATTCATTTCAATTAATCTATTTTTTATCTTTTATTTAAAAATCTAAACAAACTTCTCTAAATAGTTTCATTTTATTTTAACTTAATGTTAGCAAACTAACATTACCGAATTTAAATAAAAAAGGTTAAGTGATGACAAGTCCAAATGATGAAAAGTCCAAGTGATGAAAAGGCTAAAAGTGATGATTGTCTATGGGAGAAAAAAACATGTGATGAAAAGTCTAGCAATGAATAGACCATGATGAAAAAACTGTAAAGTGTTGTCCGACACTACCTTGAAAATTTAACAAAAAACAAATCGCTTCCTTCAACCGTAAAAAATTCCCTTGAAAGCTTTTAAAGTATAAAAAAAATAAATGAAATATTAATCAATTGATTTAGAGAACAATCCATTTGAAGTCAATTTAGAATTTTTTTAATACCTAATAAAGATATTATGAGGAATTGTTTACGATGTGAATGGAAAATGAATCTTTTAAGGTCATCTCACTCACCTATCATCACTAAATTGACTGATTGCCTTAGTGCCTTTGATTCTTGTATTATGAGAAAGAAAATTATTGAGAAACTTTTAGAAATTAATATTAAATAAGGATCTTTTTCTATTAAAAAAAATGAGAAAATAATATTTTGATTGATTAGAAGAAAAAAAGACTATAATCACCCTAAATATTTTTCTATCAATGCAAACTGCAACTAGATTAATTGAAAATATATCTTAAAGTCAGTCTTCGTTCTTTTATTTTTCTTGCTAAAAAAAATCATTAAAATTTAAAAGGACAGAAAAAGAAACCTTTTTTTTTTTTTTGTTAAAGGTCGTAATTTTTTATCTTTTGATTTTTTTACTGTCAGGCGGACGATGGGATAATTTTATTGAAAAAATCAGAGAAGAATAAGGAGAGAGATAGAGAGAGTGAAAGAGAGAGAGAGAGATAGAGAGAAAGACAGGGGCAGGGAAAGAGAGAGAGAGAGACAGGGACAGGGAAAGAGAGAGAGAGAGACAGGCACAGGGAAAGAGAGAGAGAGAAATTCGGTAACTTAACAAAAATATAATTTAACAATTTATTGTATTAAAATTAGGTAAAAGGTAGTCTGCAAGTGTAACAACATCAATTAAACACTTTTTTCTCCAACTCCCAACATCATCATCATCATTATTGAAATGTTGTCTTTTGGGGTTATTCGGGTCTGTATTGAACAAATATTACATTTGAAATTGTCGTTTGCATATTTTTCATGTATTAAGACTTTTAATTTTGGTGCCCCTATTTTTATTTTTGTTTTGATTAACCCTAACATCAACCCTATCCCTACTCTAGAAGCACTGGAAGCACACCCAAATACCCCTAGAAATCAACATTTGAAAGATGAGTGTTAAATTTGACAAGTTGGTGTTGTTGCAACCTTTCCCTAAAATTGACAAGTGTATTATTACAGGACAAGACAGGAAAGGACTGGTGGTGGTGGGTGGATTATTTCTTAATAGAATATCTATAAATTTAATAACTCTTGAAGAAATTTGTTTGTTTGTTTGTTCACATATTGTTTATTTAAAAACAAACAATTGATCCTTTGAACCTTAAAGGGCCAATATATCGACCATTGTGATCTAAGGCAAAAAAGACACACCAATATTTTGGACTAAGTATGAACGGTTCTGTTTGACCAGTGGGTAATTTTGCTGTCAGGATTCTAAGGTATTTTTAAAAGTGTATAAAAAGGGGTCTCTGTCGTTCTTTTGAATTGAACTGCTGCTGCCACAGTGACAATAAATAAATAAATGAAAATAATTGAAAAAAAAAAAAATAGCTTTAATGGTGGAAACGGACGATAATCGTTGGAATAAGTAGAATAAATGCAAATTTGCAATTATCCTCAAATGAAATTTCAATTTCTGTTTATGTTGCATCGCAGTCACTTGTGTTAGCGTTGTGACACTTTCTAGAGATTAAATTTTTTTAAGTTAACCCTTTCGACCCTAACTTATCAAAATTACCAAGTAGTCACTCAGAGCTGTTATATCAGAGGAAGAACACATTAGGGCCTTATTTTGGTGTGTCATCTTTTGCCTTATGTCTTCAAGGCCGATATATCAGATCTTAAGAGTCTAAAGGGTTAAAACAACTTATTCTTATCTAATCATGCCTTTTTTAAAACCAAAATTTTATTTTTTCCAGATAAACATTCGATCAAAATCCAGTCTTTTTGGAGTGCACAGTGAGTGGAGTGCACTAGAATTGCAGTGAGTGGCAGTGCCAGTGAGTGCACCCCACCCACCATTACATCAATGAATGAACCAACACCACTCCAACTGCAACAGCATAACAACAACATTCAACAACACAACGAACATCCACTATCAACTGCAGTGCAGTGAGTGCACATAGTGGTGCAATTGCAGTATGCATTGCAATATTCATTTGTATAAAAATGTTGCCAACGATCATTTTTTTTTAAATTCTTAACTTTTTCGCCTCGTCGTACGTAGGATGGAGTTTGGGACCTAGTTTCGATAATGCGGAATGCCTCGTAATCTTAGAACTAGTTTTCAAAATCTAAGTATTTACAGTATTTTGAGACACCCAGTCTACGCTCAAGGGGATAACTCTATTCAAGGACATTTTTAACCGGACAACAACTTTACACCAAGACTACAAATAACAACACTAACCCAACACAACAACAACACCTTCGTGCCATTTTTTCAAAAGGATTAAAATAAGAAAACCATTTCAAGTTTCGACCCTAAGGGGCCGATATATCGGCCTTAGTAACCAAAGGTAAAAAAGACACATTGACATTTCGACCCTAATGTGTTTTTTTTAATAGAACGGCTCTGAGTGTGTACTTGGTAATATTGCTAAGTCAGGATCCAAAGGTGGAGCTTCTTCAAATATCGTTGTATGCTTCTTGTCTTCTTTTGCCTTAAATCGCCACGGCCGATATATCGGTTCTTCGGGATTTAAAGGGTTAAAGCGTAAGCGATAAATAATTCATAAGATATTTTATTTCATTTCACGTTATTTTTTTCTTGTACGAAAAGTTTTTTAGTTCGCTGGCTTTACGTAAAAAAAAATTCCATGTCGTCCCGTTTATGTAACTTTAAATTAAAGTTAAGTAAAATGACATTAAAGCGATTGATTAATTATTTCCTAGAGAAGTTTTAGGCTGTTATAAATGGTGTGAATGATATTGGTTTGCGATTGAAAACCCTTAAAATCTCAGTAAGCAACCGAATTCAGTGGAGTTAAAGACACTTTTTGTTTTATTTAATTCTTTGAACCACGACTTATCAAAATTACCAAGTAGTCACCCAGAGTCGTTATATTAGGGGAACATACTAAAGCCAAGATTTTTGTGTGTCTTCTTTCCTTATGTTGTCAGGGCCGATAGATCGGCCTCTTAGGTTTCTAAAGGGTTAAGCCTATTTGATGAAAATATGTAATTCTTCATATTTCTATTTATTTCTGGTATCTTTCAAACTACGGTAAAATTATTTTCTAAATAAATAGGTTGAATATAAAATTAAACGTTATTTAAATCATTTTTTCTATTTTCTTAACTTTTTTTAAGGATTTAAAATTCCCATACTATGTTAATGATTGTTAAAAGCAGAGATTTAAGTGTTTGAAAATTGAAAAAAAAATCCTAAAAAGTGAAAAACAAAACAAAACAAAAACCCCAAAAAAAACGTGCTGATGAGTTGTCAGCCTTAAAAAAAATAAAATATTAACCCGAAAGAAGGACTGATATATCGGCTCTTGCGACTTAAGGCAAAAAAGACACCCACAACCTCCATCTTTTGGACACTGACTTAAAGATATAACCAAGTAGTCACTCCGAGCCGTTCTATTAAAAAGCCATATTAGAGTCAAAAGAGTGTTTTTTTTTTTGCCTTAGGTTACTAAGGCCGATATTTCGGCTCCTTAAGGTCGAAACGGTTAAAATAGAAAATCTTTAAATTAGTTTTGTTTATGAATTCTAAAAAGTGTTTATGATACGGCAGAATATTAGGCAGTAAAAAATTGTATTTTTTGTGCTGCAAACACGAAAACTCTTGTTCGTTTTATTTTATGTACGGTCTTTTCATCACCCGTCTTTTCATCACATGTTTGTTTTTTCATCACGTTGATAATTCCACTCCAAGCTTTTTCATCACTTGAACTTAAAAAAAAAAATTAAAAAAGGTCTTTAATGTTTGCTAACAACATTAAGTTAAAATAAAATGAAACTATTTGGAGAAGTTTGTTTAGATTTTTAAATATAGAAATAGAAAATAAATTAATTGAAATAAATTTATTTTTATTCCTTATTTTTTAAAAAGTTTGAAAAAGTGGATGATATTCACTTTGTAAATTTTAATAATCTCTCGTAAAAATAACCCTCAAATTGTCAAAGAGGCTAAAAATTTAACGTGAAAAACATAATTACATAATTAAATGTAATTTTTTCTTTAGGGTGATGAAAGTTATCGATGTCATGTGAGGGTGATAAATTTTCCACGAAAAAAAACACGTGATAAAAAGTCTAGTGATGAATATTCGGGTGATGATAAGTCGATAAACCTATTATTTATCCTTCCAAAACGATATTTTGTCAAAAATAGTTTTTTCTCTCTCAGACCAGAATCCTAGAATTACTATTTGCTTTAGAAAAACCTAAGGCAAGAAATAATCCTTAATTTTGATTTTTTAATGACGAACATTAGGGGTCATTTTTTTTGCCTTTAAAATTGTAATATTTCTAAACATTGAAATTATTTGAAATTCTCGGAGTAACTTTAATAATTTCAATATTTGAATTTGTAGAAAAAATTGTTTTCTTTTTATTAATAAATGAAATTTAAAATTGCTTCCCAACAACAGACAGCAGAGAGCACCAAATAAAACAATGTTTTCATGACAGACAAAATAAAATTCAAATACACACAACTAATTACTACAAGTATTTCCCGGATTCGCCCCGCCCCCCGTCGGGGATTTACCATTAAAGGAAGCCCAGATCAAAGTAGTTATTGCTTTTTTTTTTCTATATTAATTTCGATTGCTTTTTTTCCTACTATATTTATTTCTAATGTTTTCTTATACTAATACCATTTATAAACCTTTTCTCTAAAGTTGCTTCTTATGTAGAAAGAAGAAAGACCATACCGTATGCAAATTTTAGTGACCTGTTTTTCAAAATGGTTATTCAAGTACACTCTACTCTACCTATAAACAGGATTTCTTTTTTAAAAAAATAACTACTGTGGTTTCATTTTCTAAATGCTATAGGATTTAGGGTCTCATACAAACACGACAATCTAATTTTCATAAGTACATAGATTAGGTGTTTGTTGTAGTTGTATGTGTCTTAAGGATTTCATATATTTTTCTGAGTGATTATTAACGCCTAAACTATAACAATTCCCCGGCTTTATAATAAAAGATATCGAGAATTACTAATAACCACTTTCTTTTACTTTCTACTTCTGCAATTTTCAATTAATAAACCAACAACAACCGATCGATTGAATTAAATGACGACACAAAAAACGCACGTCCAGACACCGCGTCTCCACACACGACGAATTTTAAGTTATTGATCGTAACCGGGCAGTTAGTTCTGCCCAACTTCGTCACATCTGCCGATTTATTTAACCCTTTAAAAACTAATAAGCTTATATATCGGCCCTGGCGACCCAAGGCAAAAAAAAAACAAAAAAAAAAACACACTAATATTTCAGGCTTAATCATTGGACCCAGAGCAAAATTACCAACTAGTCATTCATTCAGAGCCGTTCTAACTTCTAAGGACCATATTAGGGTCAAAATGTCGATGTCTTTTCTTGCCCTAAGTTACTATCGGCCCTTTAAGGTCCAAAGGCTTCAGCTCCTCAGATAATATATGTTAGTAGAGTAAATTCCTTACGCATCTACGTTTCATGTTTCTTTTAGTATAAATACTAAGGCTCTCTTTCCTCTAGTTCTAATTAGAATTGTACTATTTTCTTTTATAGATTTCTTGAAAAAAATTGAAATGAAACAATAGAACAATAGAACATTATTAACAATATCGTAAATGTTTAGAAAATTATGAATTGTGTTTTTTTTTTTTCTTCCAGACAGATTTCACGGCAAACGATAGCACATACAACGTACTGTCGTTTTAGGGTTGGATTGATTTTTTTCCAAAATCCTTCAACTCGACGAAATTTACAAAAAATATTATTTTTTTCGTCTACTGGTTAAAACCGACCTGAAAGCAAAAATTTGCCGAATTGTTTTCGAGTAAATTTAAAATCCACTGATTTCAGAAAAAAAATATTTATAAGAAATTTAAACCTTTAGACCTTTTTAACTTAGCAAAATTATTAACTAGTCATATTTCACTCACCATTCATTCACTCTGAGGCTAAAAACGTAATATTAGTGTATTTTCTTTTGCCTAAGTTCACCACGAAGCCAAGATATCGGTCTTTTAGGGTTTAAAGGATAAAATCAAAATTAAACGTTTAGTTTTCTTTCCTTCTATCGAGAGAGTGGAGTTTAAGTATTGTTTGCGCGCATTTAACTTGCTAGTCTCAATGCAATGAAATTATTAAAATAGAATTAAAAAGAAAAACATGTCATATCTGATATGATAAGAGAAAGATAGGATGATATGACTCATATCATCCTATCTTTCTCTTATTAAGATAAGTAGTATTTTTTTATAAGTACGTCGTTGTCGTTAAATTTAGTGGAATCTATATAAGAATGTTAATGTTCTCTATTCGTCATTGCTTGTTCAGCGATGAAACAATGATCAAGATCTGAAACATTAATAAGAACAGGAACCTTGAAGTATACATGAGACTGATAATCCTATAGAATCAAAATGTAAAAAACTGGCCATTATACATGACATGAACTTTTATTAATCAATAATCAATAGCAACACAAACATACCAATTGCTAAAATAAAGTTTTTAACAAGAACACAATATGAATAAAATTCGATACGAAAAATCAAAGAAAGAAAAAAGTTTTTACTTGTTAGGTGATAAGATTCCTTAAATTTATAGTTAGAGTGCTCAATATCAGTGAGCGTGTATAAGTATAGACACAGAGTCAACAGCCGTTGGCAACTGTCAGTTTCTCGCTACGCAATCATCAGACTGAAACCCAGGCCAGCCATAATCTTAATATTTTCGCGCATATAAAAGGCCTAAGGTGGGCTGGCCCTGCTCCGACCTCCTGCCGACCCACCAATAACCAATTATCCTTGGGTCCAACCAACATAACGAGCCTTTTTTTCTTTTAAATTCGTGATTTCAGGAATTTGTGTCACTGAATGAAAAACAAAATTAATTTTTCTTTTTAGAAATTTAACCTTATATTATTTTGTTTTTTAGTGTTTGTACACAGTTTAAGATGTTTCTCTTAAAATATTCTAAATATCTCATTAATTTTGACATTTTTGGAAAACCCAGATATGCGTAAATTATTTGAATAAAAAACAATCGTAAATATCTATCTTTTAAGTATTTGTTTTCTTTTTTTTTTAGTCAATACTTTTACTTTTTACTTTCTCCCTAAAAAAATCTCTAAATTAAAGTTGTTTTTTTTTATCATATGCTTCTTGATTTTAGAAATATATATATTTTTTGACAAAAATACGAGTAATTTTTTTCGATCGGAATTTCCTTAGTTTATAAAAATTTGCTTTAAATAATAATTTTTTTTTGTCTTGAAGGTAATTAAAAATAATTTTGAATTATTTGATTTGTGTATGAATTTGATTTGTTTTGAATTTCCACATTTGATTTTTTGGTTTGTGGTTTAATTAAAGTGAGAGAAAATCAATGTAAAGGAAAAAGAAAAGACATTATAATTATTTATTCGTAACCAGAACAGAGAGCTTTCTCCACATTTTCTTTTTAAAAAAGTTAATTTAATTTACACATTTAATCATATTTCTCAATGAATTAAGTAGAAGTTTTGTTTTAGTTGCCATATTCATAGCTGCTGCTGCAGTGGTAATTTTGAGCTGTTTTGTGTGAGTGGTTGTGGTTGATGCACTCACTTTCTGCACTATTTGAATGCAAGCGTTTAAGTATTCGGATCTAGGGGTTTGTTAATACAAATAACATGAACAAAATTTATTTTGAATATAATTCCTGGCGAAGAATTGAAGAATAAATTTTCAATTGTAATACGAGTGGGTCTTTTTCTCTTTCCTGCTTGTTACGTGTGTCGAGAAAAAGGTTGGTCGGCAACAACGTAGAAAAATAGATGGATTAAAATCTTAATATTACTTATACTCAGATTTTCCGTAAAGCTTTCTATGTTTTTTATTCTTGTTTTATGAATATAATAGTTTTCAGAATGACATTTTTTAAATGTTTTATTGCGAAAACTGAAATTAAATCCTATCGAGTTCACAGGGGAAGAATTTTTAAATCTTCTACGACCTTTATGGCGTCACACGCACGCACATCGTCTTGATGTTAATGTTGTTGTCGATGTCGTGTTCAGAATTCCTACAGGTTCGGATAAAATGTTTTCATACATTTTGATATCTACCATTTTTTTTTTAAATAACTAAAGAAAAACGATGTACGCAAACTGTTTTTTGTTAAAGTCAAATATTTTTTTAGTGTTTGAGCAGACACAAGTTACAACTAACTCCAGGCGTGTTGCCCGGCCGTTTTTACTTTCATCTTTTTTCACCAACGAAATATTGCTTTTCAAAAAAGAAAAAAAAAAAAATGAAGTAAACCTAAATTTAAATTTCAAAAGGTCAGAAATTTATTTATCACTAACTTTAAAACAAAACATCGATAGAATGATTTAAGCCGTTACTGTGTTGTTTGTCCTTAAAGATTAAATTTAAGATTAACTTTAACATGGAAAGAGAAAAGTTTTAAGCTTCCTGACTTATTTTTTTTTAATTGAGAACTAAACTTTGATCATTGATTATTATTTTTGTTTTGTTGCTTTATTCAAGTTTTGATCTTATTGGCCTTATGAAAATGAAAAATATGTTTAACTATTATTAACCGTCTTTCTGCTTTATCCATTTTATTTCAAAACTATTCCGATGCCTTGAAGATTACATTAAAAAACTAAATTTATTTGTAATAATATTATATAAATTATATTCATTATAAAAGAAGGAAATTTTCATTTCTTTCTACTTTTTTCGAACTTAATTTCACTTTTGTTTGTCTGTTTGTACTAATTGTAGTGTTACTAAAAAAAGCAACTAAAAAGTTTAAAATGATTTTGATCAGCCATTTATCTTAAAAATGACGGTCTAAATATTTTTCTGTTAGATTTTTAAAAACTCTTTCTTTCTCATTTTCGCTCATCAAAATTATAAAAAAATCTCTTTTCTTAGAAAGATTTCATTAATAAAAAATAGTTAATCTTTCCCAAATTTTCTCCCCCTATTGCCACGCACTCTTTGTCGAAACATTTACTTTCCTACTTTCTCTAATCTTTTAACTTCTCTGTTTTAAAATCCCTTCTCTTTCCCAATCTCTACTTGATTTAATTCTCTCTCTGTCTCTATTTCATTCTCCCTTTTCGTTTCTATCTTTCTTTCTTTTCACCCTCTTTCCTTTTAAAGTCGCGCGCCGCGCATGCGTAAAGTAAGATAGATGCCATTTTGAGATCACGTCTCTCGACAGATGGAGTCGACATTAACAGCTCGAATATGGATGGAAAAAACAGTCAGGTAGAATTTTCTTTTAATTAACATTAAGTTTAAAAACCAGAGAGTCTTTTGACAGTATTTTTTCTTGCTGGAATCTTATCAGATTGTTTATTTAATTCCTGCAATGATCAGTATTATCGATGGCCTGCTCGAACTGTAGAAGTCGTCAGTGAATCTTGGAGGGGAAAAAACTCTCTCCCCCTCTTCTTATCTCCCCCTCTCTCTTTTTTCGTGTCTTTCCTCCTCCCCCCTCCTCCCATCTAAACGTGTCTTGTTAATGTTTACTTCGATTTTCTATCTTTTTTTCTTGGACCCCAAAAATTACTACCCCCACATTTAAACAATTTTCATACTTATATAAATTCATATTTATTTTAGATATATTTTAGTTTTTATTTTCTACGCTTAATTTTTTTTTATCCTAAAAAAATATTTAATTCATTTAAACTAAATATTTTTTTAACCATTAGTTTTTATTTTTACGCTTCGTTCCATTCGAAATAAGCATTTGCGCTGATTTTATAATTGTTTTTTAAATTAATATTTCAAATATTATTGGTTTTGATTTGCGACGAAAATTATTTTCTTGCATTTTTAGACTTTTCTACCGTTAACTAAGCCCGAAATAATAATCTTATCTTTCGGTATTCTATATTTTCTGATTGATTTTATTTAAGGTGGGTTCACCAAAACTTTCTATTTGCAACCACATCAACTCAATATGGCGGTTCACTTCTTCGCTCGTTTCCACACACAAACTAACAAGAAGTCCGTCTCTATTTATTTCGCTACTTTAATTTTCTTTTAGTATTTATTTCCAACTAAAACTGGACCTGTTATTCTATATTTGATTTTCAAAAATATTATAAACTTTGTAAAGGTTTTTATTCCGTTACATTTTTCTCTATTACATTTTAGAGGTGAAGATAGTCTTTGAATGTTAAATTCTGTTATCAATCTTAATTTCACTTTTCGGATTCTTCTTTTCCAATTCAAAAAAACATTGCGAAGAATTATTATGAATAAATCACACAAAACAAAACGATCGCAAAAAATCCTGATAATAATCGAAAAATAATTTCATATTTTCTTGCTGACTGCTAAGTGCTTTCTTTGGTTGCGCTGCTATAAGCGATTGAACAACAATTTTACACTGTTTGTTCTTCCACCCTCTTCGAAAGATTTCTTATTTTTGAGGGGGAGACATTCGTCAACATAAATCGTAATTGTTTTTAAAAATCTTTGTTTATTAAAATCTAGATTTTCTAAGAGAAGAAGAAACGTTTCCTCAATTTAGAATAAAATGAAAAATTCTCTTTTATCTATTTTTAAAAAATCTTATCGCGAATATTGTGGATTTTTATTAGTAAGTAATTTCTTCAATTACATTACGGATTTAATTTGAAAGTAAGGAAAATTGGAAATAATGATTTATTTTTTACTCATCTTGAGGAAAAATGTTGTCATGGCAAAAACTAAATATATAAATAAATCGAAAAATAAAGTTTTAATGTAACATAAATTAATACAGGAATGAGGGTGGATGGACAAGAAAAAAAAGCAGAATAAATTTAAAATTGTAAGTTTTATAATGATTGAATCATTTTTATAAAACATGGGGTGCGGATAAATTGCCATGCATTTCGTAGTGAGGGGTGGACACTACTGATGGATGGAGTGAATAATTTAATCCTTTTTTTTTTTTTTTTCGATGTATTTGTGTATGTTGTTGTGTTACTGTTACAGTCTTTCTTTCTTTCCGTCATTCATTGATTGAATTGGGAGGAGGAGGAGGAAGAGGAAAAGGAAAACTTCTATTTAAGATAAACAAAAACATTTAATTTTTAAGAAAATGTTTTCAAATTAAATCTGCCTTTAATTTATTTCTTCCCAAAAGTTTTGCAACTTTAGTATTTTTTTTAAAAGTCATTATTATGAATAAAAATTTCAAAGATTATTTTTTTCTTCCTTGTCAAACCTGGAATAATCAAATAAATACAATTTTCGAACTTAAATTGGAAAAAATTTTTTAAAAAAATATTTGTAGAAATATTTGTTTATTTTTTTTTAGTTTTTCTGTTTTAAATTAAAAACGATACATTTTTAATTAAAAAAAATTTGATTATGGGAAATTATGCATTGAAAAATTATGTTTCTGACGCTATAAATCTAATTCCTTATTTTTGTTTAAGAAGAATCTCATTGTAGTAGTAGGAATAATAATAATAATAAAACCCATATCTATTGTTGTTTTGTTCACCCCCTTCTTTTATTTTAAGAGGTAGAAAATGAGCATAAGTATTTTAGCTGCAGCAGCAGTCAGCACAGAGCTGCAGCAGTTTCTTATCATTTGAAATTATTCTACTTTTTAAAGCATTAACATCATTTCTGTTTAAAACCTCTAAAATGTTTTCTGATTTCTGTATAAATAATGAATTACTGACTGTATTGATATAGGATTTTCCCACAGTCTTCAACTCGAAAGCGAGGATCTCCCGTCATCGTCCTCTCCTAGTATGCATATAACCATTGGCTTGGAAAATTTATTTTCTTGCAAGTGAAACCTTAATTTCAGTTTATGCTTGACTTTGAAATTAGACGACATAGTAATCAAACAAACTATTAATAAAAAATAGTATTTATTTATGTATAGATTATTTGAACTTATTTATTGATGATGTCAATTCGCAACACAATGTTTTGGCAAATAATGTGCTTATTTTTTCAGACGTTACTTGACAATCAAATTTTTGATGTACTTTTATTGAATAATCTATTAACCCCCCCTTCCCTCCAGATATCATTTGTTGACATCAGTCATTGAGAAAAAAAAGAGTCGAAATATTTTATTGTTCTGCTTGTTGTTTTTTTTTTAAAATTTTATTTAACATTTTTGTGGTTTCTGATTATAACTTCGTTCTGTATAATTTTTAGAAATATTATAAAATTGCGTTATCTTTTAATTTTATGCTTTTATATTGATGATTTGTTTGTTACTATTGTAAATTATTTCAATTTGATTGAATGCAAAAATTTGTATTTTTTGTTTTCTTATTCAACCTAATTTTGATATTATCATGAAAATGTTATTTTCGTTTATTAAAATCAAACTTTGAACTTAGATCAGTTTGATAACTTCTAAACAAAATAACTAGAAAAAAAAGAATAGTTTTTTAATTTTATTTTTTTCATTTAAGTTTTGTAGGACACAAGATGTGGTGTTGTTTGTACAAAATTTTAATTGACATTCATTTTGTGGTGTTAGAATCAATCTTAAATGCTAAAAAAATAACTAAAATATAGATTGACATATTACTTTAAAGGATAATCTATCTCTGTAGACTTAACGCAGGCTGTAGAGTAAGGGCTAGAATTAGTTTTGTAGTTCTAAAAGGGCTGGCTTCTAAGATAGTTTCTGGAGTTCAAGTAATCCTTAGTAAAGCGTAAAGCTTAATGACTTGAAAGTAGGGAAGATTATTGCACTGAATGTAAGAGTAGAAATCCAAATTAAGATAATAATCAAAGCTCATCTCATCATCAATTTAGAAAATACCTATTAATGTAATAATAATGAATATGGTCTAGTTGGTAGGCAGTGGGATTTTCATTTGCATTCATAATTGGAAAGGTATGCACCCTCAAATCACATCCCCTTAGTGTAAATTGTGTTATTAAAAAAAACTGTGTGGACAAATGATTATCAAAAACTGATTGTTCTCAGCATTAAATGACCTAAAAAACATCTCTAAAGCAAAATAGTTTTAAGACTGTTGAAACATTGTTTTTATCTCAAGAATTAAAATGAAAAAATTGATATAAGAATTGATTTTAAATAAACTTAATTCAAAATCTAATAGAAAAATTGTTCCTTTTTCACATCTCTAAAGATTGAATATTTAAGTTATGGAAAAAAATATTTTATCCTAGATTTTATAAATAAATGACCAATTAAATGAAATCAATAGAATATGGCCAAGAAGCACAAAACCAAGTTAGACACAAGGCCAATTTTATGTGAATTGAATCAATAAAAACCATGTTATTATTATTAGTAGTATTGTTAAAAAGAACTGAGTCGAGGCCTCTGAAATATAATGGTATTATTGCGGAGGATTTGACTGAGTAATATGCAAGTAATGAAGTAGGTCTATCTGACATTGGATGATTTAAATAAAATGTTTGCCAGAAAGTTTAAACATTTCTTTGGTATTACTAAACATTGGAAACAAATTTCTGAAAAGATTCATGTTTATTATAATTCACAATTTAATCAAAGTTTATCTTGGTTTATAAGTTTACTTAAGAATATCTTTACTCATGTTTTTGTTTAAATCATTTTAGGGCCTAATTTTTATCCCCTGAACTTCAAGCATAGAAATACATAAGTTATAAATTTCAAATGGAGTAGAAAAATTCTATAAAGTTAATCAGTAATGAATAACTTAAAAGAAATTTATCCAGAATGAAATATGATATTTAAGCATATACATAGAATTAAATTAAATAATATAATTAGGATATTTTAAAAGTAAAAAAAAAACAATTGATAAAAGAATTGACATTGTGATAAATGGAACATCAATGTCCAATTATGAATGAACCTAAAAACAAGTTTTCTGAAATTTGTTTCATTTGGGTTTTACAAAATATTGAAAAAAAAAAAAGAATTGTTTGGTAAATCTAGTTTTACTTTTTGTATTGATTAACATAAGTGAACATAACCAATTTATTTAATATAATGTTTGATTTTCTTAGTTGTATATTTAAAGATAATTCCTAATATTATTTTGTATAAATGGTTTGTTTGTTGAAAGAATTAGATTCCTATAGATACATTTGTCTATAAATCAACCCTTTAAATGAATTTATGTCTAAACTTATTTCATTACAAGGTTTTTCGTAAGGATTTCTCCAATTTAGAGAATTGCTTGTAAGAACCAGGCTAAATGCCAAAGTTTTGAAAAATTTCCATTTTTCTTGATTATTTTAAAGATTTTTAATTTTTTTTTCATTTATAATTTAAGGTTTAGAATCCAAACTTGTTATTGGCTACTTTAATGATAAACTTGTTTTATTTGGGAATTTATTGCCATTTAAAGTTCCAAGTTTTAAATTTCATGAAGAAAGTTAACTTAGCAGTCACTTGTTTTATATTTCATAATATGCCTTTATAGAAACAAGATTTTAAAGTTTTTTTTTTTTTTGGTATGAATCTAAAGACAAATTGAAATTGTTAAATACTTTTGATGAAAACCTTTTTGCTGACTTTCTTTTTGAATTTGTTCAATCTGAAAAAGATCTTCATATGAATTTTTTTTTTTTTTTAAATATTCTAGCTTTTTTTTTCTTTTAGATTTTGACAAAAGTAGATTTTTTTTCCTCATAAAAGTTTAATCCATTTAATAAAGATCTATTTTTCTGTAGATTCAGTTATAAAGCTTCTTGTTTTAGATTTTTAGTATGCTTCACTATTAGAATGTTTTTTTATTTTGAATTTTGACAAGTTTTTATTATCTCTAGTTAATGACTTATTAAATCTGTTGAGGAAAAGCTGGGTGAATTGGATAAAGATTAGAATAGATTAAGGAAGCCAATGAAAAGCCAATGATTGGTCTTTTTTATGATAATGTTGTAAGAATTATAAAATGGTATTGTAATTATTGAGTTGAAAAAGGAAATTATTGATTGATTTATCTGTTATTGAAAACTTCTAATTACAATTCTATTCTAACTCTAGTTTGATTTTGATGTGATGATATTATTAGTATTAAACTTTGTTTCCAAGTTAACTTTCCTTTATCAGTCAGTAATGTATTCAAGCCTTAAATACATTATTATTTCCTTTAATTTTAAGGAAATAATAATAATAATAATGCTCATGATCAAAATTGGTGAAACCAGGTGTGAAGTGATAAAATCATTGTCTTATTAAAAACATTTCTAGAATTATTTTTTATTTAATCCCTAGAACCCTAACTTTGCAAAATGACCAATTAGTCACTCAGATGCATTCTATTAGAAGATTATATTAGGGAGAAAATATTGATGTGTCTTTTTTTGCCTCATGTCACCAGGGCTGATATATTGGCCCTTTTGGTTCAAAAGGGTTAAAAATCTTTTGCTGACACCTACTTAATTGAATTTTTATAAATTGATATCAGATCTTGAATTCTTTGAATTTTTAAAGATTTTATTTATTTGCTAGTAGGATATTTCCCGGCTATTACATCATAACTATTTAAAACTTCAATGGTTATTCCAAAAGTAATGCCACCTACTTTTTTAAAGTTATTTTTAAAAAGTATAACAGTTATAAAAAATGAAGTGTTTCCATTAAAATGAGCCACCTTTTGTGCACCAGATATTTATTTCTCTATGTTGTCATCATTCTTCATTCAGTGATGAATGAGGTGGTCTTTTTTCTATTCTTGAGTACGTTTGTCACACTCATCTCTGTGGCCATACTGATCCCATCTACTAACTGTGCTGACATCTGCATTGGCTTTATAAAAATACGATAAGCACCAGTGAATGTTTATCTGTTCAATTTTTTCTGCATGTAGGAATTCATTGACACACCTCTGTATCTGACACTCGTCCATGGCAGTAGTTGTTTTCTTTGTCTTTCGTCAACTGTTACACCCAGTTGGGCAGCGCAGTTGTATTTGCCGTTTCCGTAGCATACTTGTTTTTTATGAGAAAGAGTTGCTAGGCCCATGCTCCCCCAAACTGGAGGAACAATATATCTTCCTTTAGTGATGAATATATAACTGAAAATCATTTACAATCATATTGTAGAGTAAAAGCCATCATGTATTATTAATAAAAAATAATAATATCAAACTTAGTTTAAAAATGGATTTGTCAAGATTTATAATATAAAGATCAGTTTCTTTGTAAATCACAATAATAATTAGATTTTATCTTAAGTAAATTTAATGCATCTTTTAAGGATTTTACTTGTATGAAATTTAGTTTTGCATTTGATTGTAATTTGCTCTCATTATTTTTCTTTGTCTTTAATTGAATTCTATGATCTATTCTATAATTTGTTACAAATGGAGTCTTATAATTTTATGAAGAAAAAAAAAGTAATTTTGATTCTATTTACAGATGATAAATAAACTTGTATTTTGCATGGAAATTTTGGATACTTAAAAAGCAAAGATTTTTTGTAATTTCTTCTCATAGCAAAAGAATGAAATATATGAAGCTTTCAAACTTTTTAATTAAGTTTCTATGGCTTAATGCTAAAAGTTAAAATTCTCTATTGGTACGTAAATTATACCCCCTAACAAATTCATACTTTCTTTTTCCACTTGTACCATAAAGTACAAATGAAATAAGGGGTCACATACTACCCCCCACTTTTTAGAATTATTTTAAAAGAATTCTAAAGAGTATTTGGTTAATTATAAAACCTTGTAAACAATGATATAATTTTTAAGAATTATTAAAACATTTTTCAATACTGGAATTATATTGATCTAAATAAATTTATGTAAATTTGCATGAATTAAAAGTACTTTCTGTATATATTAGCAGTTTTTTAGTGTGGGTTAGAAACAGCTGTTGGTTAAACTCCTATCATGAATTGAGGCTTCATTACAGATTAGGTTTTTATCATTTTTGTATCTGAACTTTCAAAATGTGACAAATATAACAAAGTTCCTTTGATTGAAAATTTATATTTTCTTTTTTCCTCTGGATTGGAAAAATAAATGTTTGTCATCATGTTGGTTGGTTGATTGGTTTATTTAACCAACATATCGACTCTCATTGGGTCATTTAATGCTGCGAACTGATTTTATTTGTTTAATTTGGGTTGTTTATAGCTTTGTAGTTTTTTTTTGTGAGTGGTTGTTAGTGTATTTTTTTTATAAGATGAGGGTATTTAGTTGAGTTAGAGGCTTTTTGGTAGGATATTGTATTATATTTTTTGATATAGTTTGATTTCTTTCATGAATGAGAGAATGTCATCTGTGCAAATGTTTTTAGATATGTCTTTCATATTGTTGGCTTGGAGATGGTGTTTTCTTGCGGTAGTGTAGGTTTTACATTCTATGAGGATATGTTCGATTGTGTTGTCATCATGTATCATTCCTCTGTTTTTCATGATAGTCCTTTAAGGATTTTATTTATTTGGTTTAAGTTTGAATATTTTAAGAATCAATAATTTAAACTTGAAGTTTTCAAAATTTTATCTTTTTAATCTGTATTAATCTTATCAAGATTTTTAGTTATAAAAAATTCAAAAATTCAAAACTGATTTTATGATGTTTAACAGATATTAGAAATAATGAAATAAAATGATATTTATCGGATATCTTTTTTTTTTTTTTAGAAAATGAATGTTTTTAGAATTATTTTATAAATAATTAAAATCTAAAAAAACTTCCTGGCACTTAGTTTTGGAATAACTTCTTTAATTTCTTTGTCTTAGCTTAAAATATTTTATATAAGAGTGTGTTTTTAAGGAGGTGGTTATTGAATAAATGTCCTTGTGTTAGTCAGGGTTGGGAGAGTAATAAATATATTAAAATAGTTTGTAATATTAAAGATCCAAAAATGGAGCAAGCAGCTTTCAAACAAAAGATTTATTAACTTAATTAAATTAGGGACTTGAGAAAATGTTTAAATTTGTTTCTTGTTCTTTTTTTTTTGATTTTTACTTTTGTTAATTTATTTTATACACACACACTCTTACACATACACACAGACACTCTTTCACATACACACAGACACTCTTACACATACACACAGACACTCTTAGGCATACACATACACTCTTAGGCATACACACACACTCTTACGCATACACACACACACTTACGCATACACACACACACTTACGCATACACACACACACTCTTACGCATACACACACACTCTCTTACTCATACACACACACTCACTTACGCATACACACACACTCTTACACATACACACGCACACTCTTACACATACACACGCACACTCTTACGCATACACACGCACACTCTTACGCATACACACGCACACTCTTACGCATACACACACACACTCTTACGCATACACACACACTCTCGCACTTACACACTCTCACACTCACACATACAGACAATTGTTGCTCTTTTTCCTTTCACAATATATTCTTATACCATTAAATTATATATTTTTCTTATTGAAATCATTTGACTTTAATGAGAAACTGTTTTTTAGAAAGAAATTCCAATTCTAACATCTTTGTAATCAAAGTCAAACCTTGCCATACATGTGTTTAATTAGATTTACTTGATAAAATTGTGAGTTTGTAATTGTTAACTTAATC
Organism: Idiosepius hallami; assembly: GCA_034780655.1. Lineage (NCBI taxonomy): Eukaryota > Metazoa > Mollusca > Cephalopoda > Idiosepiidae > Idiosepius > Idiosepius hallami. The sequence goes on from JAUZSX010045058.1 coordinate 19,917, forward strand.
TACAGATTTTATTTAAAAGTTATTTATATAGGAGTTAAAAGAAAAGAAAAAATGAAATTCTAAGACTTAATTTAATGACTTTTGTTTAAAAATGTTTTATGAGGTTGCTATTTTGCAAAACACCTCAACAAATATATATATATATATATATATATATAAATAAAAATGAAAATATGTATTCTTTAAGAAAGTATTTATTTTATTAAATTATCTGCCTCATATTCCGAACTCTCCTGAGTTCTTTTTCAAAAGCAAGTGAAAAAGTAATAACTGTTAATTTAGAAATAAAAATCTAAAAACAGTTATATCTTGTTT
>JAUZSX010045167.1:0-20228 GCA_034780655.1 Idiosepius hallami
TATATGCTGTCCCAAAAAGTTAGTTTATTCAAACTTCTGTATATATCCACAGTACAAACTGTGAATTTTATTATAAAACATTTAGACAATAAACTTTTACCAATAAAATGTTTTATTTGTTTACAGTATCACGGCAATGTTAAAGGAAATGATGGAAATGTCCTCCATTGGCATTAAGACATTATTTTCTACTGCACAGCGACAATCGGACACCCAGCATATATATGTGCAATAGTCGGTGTTTTGATTTCGGGAACAGAAACGCCAGAGCAACCATTGTAAAATAGAAAATTATTGATTGATATGTCAGTTGAAATAAATTTATAAATGTTTCACAAGTGACCTTGACTCAATTCCTTCGTTCAATTATATTTGCTATGTGGATTGAGCTGTTTATACGGATTTGACATTTTAGTAACTTGATATAAAAACCCGAATCTGTTTTGTATTTGTCCATGTAATAAATTGAAAACTACACGCACGCACGCACGCACACACATATTTATTTATTTATTTACTTTGGGAACCAACCCAATTTTGGCACAAGGCCATTTTTACGTGTTCTTACCCGGGATTTTTACGTGTTACCCTTCACCTAGATGAGATGCTCTCCCGAGTTAACGATCCCTCATATGCCCGAGGCTGCTAAAGTGGTTTTGACTGAGATTTGAACTCCCGCAATACGATTTCAGTGCCCGAGCTTTTTACCAATGCACCACCGTCGCTCCTCTCTCTCTCTCTCTCTCTAGATATATATATATATATATATATATAATGATAAGAATCAATCAGTTGATCTATCCGTGTTTGATTTTTTTTTACCTTTTATATTGCTATATATATATATATATACACAATATCACTTGACCTTTAAGGATAACAGCAAGTTACTTGGGTCCCGGAAGCAGAGCAGATCCAGTAATATGTGCTAGTCTTTTTCGACGATAAAAAACCCAAATAATATGGTCACAAACATGTCTTTTGTGTCGTTAGGGAATTTCGAATTGCAGTAAGATCAACATCCCTGGGGTCACAGAAAACTGTAAAATGCTCGGGGCGTTGAAGTGTTTTGAAAAGGCGAGTATGATGAGATCGATACCTAAGATAAGTTTTTAACTTTAATTCGACCTTTAGGGTCGAATATAAAAGTATCCTACTTGTGTCTCATACACTTCCAGAATATTTCTACTATGACTACACAACGTCATATGTATAGTCTCCAAAGCTCTGAGTTAATTAACGGTATTTGCCCGGTGTAATATAGTAAATTGATCTATTTTATACTGTTGGGATCAGTAACGAATGACTGTTCAGTGTTTTCTAACAGCACACTGTATTAAGAGTGTAACTATTGTTGATTTTATCTAGTTTAATTTTGTTGAGGATATACTGGTTGATTCTTGTTTTCAAGTGAAAGGATGTTCGGCCAATGTAGCCAGGAACACACTAACATTGAATTTAATAAATAACATTACTTTAATAGACATAAGGTAAAACATTCTTTCATATAGATGGAAATGCAGATTTAGTCTTAAAAACCAAACGGACCTGTGTAGAAGAAAAACAAATTTTTCAATAAACTTTTAATCTTATCAGCCAACACAGAACAATTTCATTTAATAGATAAAATACGTTGTTGATGAATAAAAATTTAATCTTTTATGAAATGGATTGAAAAGGGGAATAGGAATTAGAAACAGAGACTGAAAAATACAAAATTCTAAAAAAAAAAAAATAAGGATAGATGTAAGCAGAATAAGAGATCAAGTAAGTTGATTAATCTTAAGAAAAAATTAAAAAAAAACATTAAAAATAGAAAAAAAAAACTGAAACATAACACACGAAACTAAAAAAAAAAAGGCATATGAGAAAAAGAAATTTTTTTAAAATCTTATAGCTAAAAAAAAGATTGTAGAATGGAGATAAAAAAATAAAAAGGAAATATATATATATATATATATATATATATCTGCTGTGAAAAGTAATTTTCTATATGTGGGCGGTCGGGGAGTAGAGATGTTCATTTGAATGTGATATCTCAATGAGATAAGTCAATGCTGGTCACTCCATTTTCTCATAGATTCTGCTGAAAAGTACTAACTTTCGACGTGGAACAGATCGGCCCATCGATTTAACCTGTGACACAACCCGTTTCACCTCACAACTTTCCACCAACTCCTTTACCTTGCGCTTTTCAATCGTTAGAAGCAGTAAATTCAGATAGATCGATGCTGCTTAAGGAAACATGATCTGTCATTCAAGAGAAAGTACATAAAATCAATAGAGACGCATTGCTTGAAGCTTGGTCGCATTTCGAAGAACATTTGTCGATCTATGAATGGAATAGTCCAAGCAATCAATTTCTTTGAAAACCGTAAACAGCAACTATCCAAACTATCCAGACCCAAAGAGGCTACATCTACTTTAAAATAAAGAGATACGTTGTTTTTAATTTTTCCTCATCCTTTAAAAGACCCCTTTCGATTTGTAGATAACCTGAGAGTGAACAACCAAACAATAGACGAATCAATCACTTACATCGGCGAAGGGACTGGGCGGATCTTTTGGGGAACATCCAGCAATGGATAAAAGTAAGTTGGACACAAACTTATCTACCCTAATATTACCAAAAGGATTTCGGTCGGGATGTACTGCAGAAAGGCCCGAACAAGTGGCGCGAACGAATCAGGGTATTAAAGTTAATAGCCCCAAAAATTCGTTCGGTGCCGTAAAGGAGACACCATCGTCCATTGTACTAAATAAGAATAACTACTTCAACCAGCTGATATGGCTATATGCCTATGCGGGCATCATCGATCCAGTAAAAAATATCAAATATGATAACGGTGTAATGTAATATTGAGGGCGAAAATATTTGGATGGATGCTGTAATAACTGGTGACGACAGATTGATCTATTCGGAAATATGTGATTGTTTTGACAAAAAGGTCAGAGTCCTGGCAAAATATTCCTTGACATAATAGCAGAGAGACAAGGGGCGGTCACCGAGTGAAGAGGTGACGCAATACCAGCCAGCTAGCCCGGACATTATGCCTTCGACAGGAAGAACTTTTAATAACAATCTCTGTAGCACACACACACACACACACACACAGTGGATTTGAAAGTAAAATAAGTATTTCGTTTCTTCCAAAACTTGTGTTTTGGGTCTAATTTTCCTGAAAATAGATTTATTTGCTATTTTATTAAACGACGTCGATTTTGGTCCTTTACATTACAATGTCACATGGGTTGTAAAAAAACAACTTTTAATGATTTATAAAACAGTAGGTGTTAAGTAAACCTTTTGGAAAAAATCATGAATAAAATCCTGAGAATTTTCCCGTAATTATTCCCAAGCAAAATTTGTTTCCCTTAATTTTAATCTTAATCCACAAGTTAGATGAGGCCATTTTGGCTTACTTTATCGCAGAATCTGACCAATTAAAATTCAGCTATTAATTCATTGTCGATTTCCATCAATAATGTATTTAATAAATCTAGTGTTGTTATTAAACAAATTTGCAACATTTGCGATTCGATTATTAGTCGATTATTAGTCGATTTAATAGTTTTGTTTGTTATTAAGAATTTTTTTCAATTATTCCGGTAACAAAACAAGACAAAAGATAAATATTCAGTGACACATATGACGAGTACCAATTCTGTATGAGTTGATACATGATATTTTCTTTTCAATTTACGATTCCTCACAAGATTTATTTGGTTTTAGCATCCAGGCTATAAAAATCTTATCTTCTTTTCGGTGAATTAATATTTTTCTTTTGATTTTGCTGTTCTGCTTGAATTATGGCACATACGGGAAGATAAATTTATTGCTTACAAACTAATCCTCGGAATACGATGAGAAGAAACAGAAATAACAAGGAATTTTCCAAAAGTAATTCCTGGTATTTTTTCCACCCGATTGGAAAGGGGATTACAAATTGCATTGCCTCGATGATTAAACTAAGTAGTAGTTCGTCCCCCGAATTCGAGTATGACCATTTTCGTGACTTAATTGTTTGTTCTTGAATTGCTGATGAGGCCAATATTGGCTAGAAAGCCTTTACCACACGTAGGAGAGAAGCGGGTTGTGGCCCAGCTACTATTCTTGGCCTCTATCTTTTAACATCTGTCCCTTTTATTAGAGTTCCCAGTCTATGCAAAATTTCATTTTCAATTCAACTTTTTGTAAAAGTTTGATTTTTGGTACCAGATTGTAGTTCAGGGTCAACTAAGAATTTTAGTCCGAGTGGACAACGATCAGAGTGCCTCTTCATAATTGAATTGATAAACAATCACTGGTACCAGTAGAACGTTTATAAAGCTGATGTTGATGTATACACAGTTAAGAGATGGATTTTCGATTTCAGAGTGGTGACAGAGATGTGAGTGACAAGTGCCCCATGAAGGCGAAAATGGATTGCCTAGTTCATCACTGGTATTGAGTGCATTGGCAATAGTAGAGAAATGTAGAAAAATTAATTTAGGAGCTCAAAAGATCACCAGTTTTAATGGTACTATTCCTGATTACGTAAGATTTTATCATTTCAAAAATAAATTCACCTTTGAAACTTGACTTAGTAAAATTGCCAAGTAGCCAATCAGAGAGGCTCTATAATGTTACATCGGAAGGATTAAATATTAGATGTGACGTCTTTAGCCCTAGGTTGCCAAGGTCGACATATCGGCCCTTTAGGATCTAAAGCTTTTAATTATTTTGGAGATACATTTAGAATTATTCCATTATAGAAGTTCGTTATTTTGTATAGTTTTATTTTAGTTTCTTTTGCTCATTGGAAGAAAAGACAATTCTTTCGTGAAACTGACAGTCAATAATGCTAATTTCTCTAATTTTATGAATGGCATTTTTGGTCATCAATAATTTTTTTTCCCCTTGAATCATATCTTCCTTTGTAATATCTTTGTAGTGCGTGTGTCAAGGACAAGTCTTTCTGGCTAATTTATTATTTCAAAGTAAACTTCGGCCTCAGATACGAGGGTTACTTGGTCACTTCAAGAAACAAGATTTGCTTCTAGTTGATTGTCACTTAGAACTTAACCCTTTAGACCTTAAGAGACCGATATATCGGCTCAGACAATATAAGGCAAAAGAAGACACACCAATATTTTGCCATTAATATGTTCCTATAATATAACGACTCTAAGTGACTGCTTGGTACTTTTAATGAGTCGGGATTCAAAGGTTTAATAACGACGAGACTAAACTTATATTTATTTTGGCAGACTTTAAATCTTCATACATGTCTCTTTAAAGATAACTTTAATCCTCTTTTTTCAGAATCTTATTGGCAAAAAAAGTCAATCCTTGATTTTGGTTAAAAAGAACCAAAATTATTTAGAAAGTTTGAGGAACGACTAAGGACATTGGATCCCAAAACATAGAAGGGAGACCTTGAAAAGGAGGATTAATGTTCTATTTAACGAAACATTTATGAAAATACTATAGTGTAAACATTTAGGATCCTTTAATTTGCTCTTATTTTAAACTTGGTATAACGATTTTTAGGTGGCGAGGTGGAGCGTTTGAAAAGACCAGACGATGGAATCGTATTACACGAATTAAAATCCCAGTCAAAACCATTGCATCTACCTTTTACTGCCTCGGATAGATGGGCTCGTTAACTCAGATGAGTATATCATCTACATAAAGGGCAACAATTTTTCAAGAGCCCAAGAAAGGTCCTCCCGGTTGGGGCTTGACCATAGGTCTATCAAATCTTTCTCATAAAACAAGTATTCCACGAAAACAGTAAAAACACACATTTGCTGCCCAATGCACCACTAGGGGTAATGGTTGATCGATGGATAAATATTCTTATTACCTATAGATATAAAAAAAAATTATTTTATATGTCTGTGTGTCTACACACACATATATATATATATATATATATGTATATATAAATGTAGTTAGTATTTTCTACCCGGGTTTCACCATCAGGATCGTCAGGAGAATACCTTTAAATATGGGTCTGGAATGAAATAGTAGAATATTTTGAGGTTCAATAACACCTAGGGTAATGGGTAAATGCAAAGGGGGTAGTGTCCGTAATATTTTTGTATAGAAAAAACAATATAATAATAATATGAATATATAATAATATATTTAAAGTTAATTTTTTGTGGAACTGGATTGAGGGATTAATGTTAAATGTCTGAAAAAAATATCTGAGAAATATCATAAAGAAACAATATATATTGGTAAACTATAGAGGAAGAAAAAAAAATATGTATGTATGCGTGTGTGTATAATTCACATTTCTCGAGTTCGGTATACTTTTTGATACATAGTACACTTATTCAGGAAGATAACTGTTGTATTTTTATTGTCTACAAATTCCACCTGCTCAGGGAAAAATCGAAAAAACAGGAAGGTTCCATCGATTTTTTTTATCGATTTTATTTATAAGAATAGTTTTCGAGGGAAATGTCCTGTAAAACCAGTGGGCATATTTTTTTTTTTAAATAAATATTCTGAATAAAATCATAAGAAAATTTTTCCTAAGTTTTAACAAGCGGAATTTGGTTCTACTAGCTCATTCATTTTAATCATTACCGATGATTTAAGTATCAAATAAATAAATTAATTAATCAATGCAACTCAATTCTTCTGAAACTTTAAGAAAAAAGTATTTTGATTTTATAAGAATTTTTTCAAAAAACAAGGCCCACAGCTTTTAGAAGCCATTTTCCTGGAAAACAATAACTAAAACCAAAAACATTATTTTTCATTGGATCCCAAGCCACGTTGGCATTCGTGGCAATATGAAGGCGGACATGTTTGGGAAAGAGTCACTTAGAGGTAACATATCCAATACGTAAATCCTATACACCGATAAAAACCCACAATTATAAAATACCTCCTATTCTAATGGCAAAAACGTTGGTCGATCTGTTGGAACAAGAAACTATCTAAAATTAAACCCGAAATAAGATCGTCGACGAGTGATGATTGTCGTGAATTAAAATAGGACACATCTTTTTTTCCCCATTCTTGGCTGCTAAGAAGTATAGAACCACCCAAATGCCAGGAGGTTTATATTTTAAGACGCATACTAATTTATTGCGCACCCTGATGGCAATCTTCCGAAAATACTACAAAGTACAGAACCTAATAGATATACACGAAAATCCAAGCATAGTTCTGGCCTTCCTTTAGAGTATGGACTCACTGGAAAAAAGCCTCATTTTGATTCGCAATCTCTATATACTTATATATCTACCACACTGGGCAGCGACAGTGGAGCATTCGTAAAAGCTCGGTATCTGGAATCGTATTACGCAAGTTCAAATCCCAGTCAAAACCATTGCATTCACATTTAGCTGCCTCGGGCAGATGGGCATTGTTAACTAGGGAGAGCAGCTCATCTATGAGAAGGGTAACACTGAATGCAAAAAGCCCGGGTAAGAGCAATTAAAAATGGCCTTGTGCGAAACTTGGGTTTGTGCTCACCCAAACAAAAACTGCCTTCCAATTTACTCTCTGTATACAAATATGAACACATATATTTCTAAAACACTTATATCACAAATAAATCAATAAATAAATAACCTCTCTGAAAATTGATTTGGCAATAGAAAATCAAAAACAGTTGCTTTACTGTGAGACAAAATAAACAAACATCACTCTTAATCCATAAATCAAAAGCTGAAGTTTTGGCCATCAATGTTATTAATGGTAGTTTTATAAAAGATTATATACGGTCAAGTCGTGTGGAGACATTGGTTTCCGTCAGATCACCGAAGTTAAGCAACGTCAAGGCTGATCAGTAGTTGATGGGTGACCATTTACGAATACCAGGTACTGTATCTTTAACCGGGCAGGAACCTATCTGGTTACTATCTGGGGGCACTGTTAAACCCACTGGGTAGATGCAGCCTACGTCTTTGGAGGAGGTAAAACTCGGAAGTACATACCTCCACCGCCTTGTGGATAACCTGAGCTAAGGGAGTAAACCCTGAAAGAAATCCGGATTTGGAGTCCCTTAGGCAGTCCGAAACTGTACTCAGCTCTTTCCGGTAGCTCTCGCAGCCAACCTGGTGCCAAACGTACTGCTCTGCTCTCCTTTTGAGTTCCGCCAGCAAGACCGAGAGGGGGTTATTGGGAAATGGGCAGAATCAGAGACTCCAAAAAAAACATGCCCAACACGGATACCATCAATAAAACATTATGTGGCGGCCGGCGTGGCTCAGTGGATAGAAAATCGGACTTCGGAATCGTACTACGCGGGTTCGAATCCAAGTTGTTCAGTCTACGTTGACATGTCGACTCATGCCCTTAATAAAGGTATGAAGGCCAATATCCCTTCTAGCTATGGGTTAAATAGTGCATCGGCGGATGTGGCGGATGATATCTACAATAACACAACGGCACCGAACTGGATGAAGGCTGCAACAGTCGTCGTGGTTCTCCATGCAATTGGAACCAGGTCCTCCTCTGCCAAGGGGCCGTGTGGTGACTGGAGGTGCATCAGTTTCCCCACGTTAAGAGACATGGGAACCCATCATATCCGGACCAAGACGGGGGACAGACATACTCGACAACGAGTGACCGCCGATGATATGGCTATCATTAAATTTTCGTTTGTGGCGGACATTGATACGTTCAGGGTAATATTGGAATTCGTTTGCCTATTTTGTTTCTTTCACCTTAAGCGTTTACTTGTTTATTGTGTTCTCAAACTTTGTTGTCTTTCACTAAGAGGAGTTAACCTCCTTGAGTTTACAGGCCTAATCTACTTGGCCTATGGAATAAGTGTTGTTCACTAAAAGCAGTCGTTCTTTTTGAATTGATAAGTCTTATCACGCTGGTTTTTTTTATTAACCTTATTATTATACCTAAGATTAGTTGTACCCTTGAGTTAACAAACCTAATCGCCCCGAGTGATCTGAAAATAAAAATAATGATTTTCAGCGGGTTGTTTTTTCTATAATACTTTTCAAAACTCTAAACTTTTTTCAATCCCTTTTGCTTTGATGCCTAAAATTAGGATATCATATTTACTTGGTAGAGCACCTAACCAAGTTAGGCACAGGGCCACTTTTACGTGCTCTATATACCTGGGATTTTTTTAAATTCATTGTTATCCTTGATCTATACGAGTTGCTCTCCCAAGTTTACAAGCCCCAACATGATAGCTTTAAAAATAATGAATCAAGTATTAACAAAAGTGAACAGGTACCTTAGTATCTCCCCCTGTTCAGATTAAAGTATTTTCATAAAATCATACGCATATATTGATATATTTATCTGTTTTTGTTTTGTAAGGCATATCAGAATTTTTTGGTCATTTTTTGATAAGCTTTCCTTCTATCCAAATATTTTTGAATAACACAATATGCATTATTTAAACCCTAGCTTGGTAAAATGGGGGGGGTTAATACATTTTAAAGTATTAGACCAAATGTGAACATGAAAGAAATGATTGGGATTCGAACTCGCATATTACGATTCAGAATCCAACTGCCAATTCACTTCAAAAACCTGTAATTCTCTATGAATTCATAAAAATACTTGCACCAGTGAGTTTTCAAAGAAGGCATCAATTATCTATATTTGAATGAACAACACAATTGATAAATATATACGAGTGAGGGATGACGGTGTTAGATAGACATTGTTATGTGAATTGAATCTTACTTAATTCAAAGAGAATTTTTAACAGAAAAATGTAACGATGTAGAATATAGTAAAACTACAAAATGTGTTTCGTCTCTGATCGTCGGTAGATTAAAGTTTTATCGATCTGCTTTTAGAACAAATCCGGCAACAAAGACTCAAGTAGTTACAGAAAAAATATGAACAGATAATGTAAAAAAAAATAATGAAAGAAAGAAAGAAATACAAGAAATACGATTTGTTTTATAGACGACAAGGCTTAACCCAGTTGCCAAATGGCATTTCACTTTGAGGATTTCTATGTTCGAAAAGCAGTTTTGTCAAAATAGAAAATCTCTCTTTTTTTTCCGATTGAAAAGATAACCAACATTTAAATGGTGTAAGAAGAACCGAAATTGTTTTGATTGTTATAAGTGCGTTGTAGGCAATATTTAAAACTTTTAATATTCATAATTAAAACCTTACATTAAATAAATTCATTATTTGAATAGGAAACTTAAAGGCTTTTATTTGAAAACCATTTCTCTAAAACATACGGCCAGCAAGGTTGAGGCAGCGACAAAGCTTGGACTCTGGAACCTTTTTACACCAGTTTAAATACCAGTAAAACATCTCATTAACATTCAGCTTCCTTCGGCAGACGAGTTTCATTAATTCGGGAGAGTAACTCATCTAGGTGTAAGGTTATCGTTGATTCCAGAAACACAGGGAGATGAGACTAGTCAATTCTGGGAGAGTAACCCATCTTGATGAAGGGCAACACTCACTGATTGTAAAAATCCAGGGGATGAAATGAGTACGTAAGACTATCCTCGTGCCCAACTTAGTTTTGTTCTCAACCTACTAACGAGGGTCGTTTTAAAAGTAATTTCACGTTTTAAAAGTTTTTTTTTAAATTTTTTCATTAAAGAGCTACGATATAGGAGTACCGTTAAAACCAGAGACTTTTTGTGCTCCAGATTTTATTCAACATAGTAAACGACGTTCTCATTTGCCACCAATAGACGAGGCAATCCATTTTCACGTCATGGTAGCTTTTTGTCACATCTCTCTCGTCACTCCGAAAACGACGAACCCATCGGCTTTAAAAACTTTCAATAGACACCGTTGGATTTTGATCAGTTTTTTCTGCATGGAGAATTTTATTGACACACCTCTTCTTCTGACACACATCCATGACAGGGGTTCCTTTTTAGTACTTGTAAATATCGGCAAAAGAGAGTTAAAACTTTTATATCATGAATGCATAAGTTAATTTATCATAATCCATTATCAGACCTATGAGTATTTCCGGTCATTTTATTAAGATTCACTGCATTTTACATCAAATATTACGAAATATTTTATTTCAATTGATAACTTAATTTAGATTAATACAAATTATCAACGGAAATTGAAAAAATCGCTTAATTATTCGATTTTGAAATCAAAGTCAAAACCATTGTATTCACTTTCAACTGGGGTTTGTACACGACTATGTGGATATATCCTAGTTTTGTATTTTTGTGTCTATAATTGTGTATATATGTGTTTGCCTGTTTAAGTGTGAGCCAGTTCAAGTTTTTTAGTATAAGTAATGAAGTATGCTTTCAGACATCTTATAAATTTATTTGTTATCCTTGGTTGAATAAACGACATCCACTCAAGCGATTAGATTGGCATTTTAAACGAAAACGCTTCCAGGTCACACAAAAGCGATTTAATTCTTCTTCACCAATCTCACAAAATTTTTTATTATCTATACAAATAATATAAAATATATATTATTCCCAAAATACATACACACACAATATATATATATATATATATATATATATATATATATATATATATAAAGACAAATAGGGAAATCTTTAAAACACGGATACAATTAAACATACTTTGATTTTTTGTTTCTATTTGTTTCTTTATTTTTATTGTCAGGAAATACTATTTTCTAATATAAACATATAAATATACCTTATTTCAGTAAAATATAAAAAATATATTTATTATTTTTAATCATAGTGGCTACAATACTTTAAAGATGTGAAGTTTTTGGGAATAGTGTAATAATATACTTAGAAAAATAGGAATATAAAAACAGACATGACAGCATAAGAAAATAATTCACTCGAATCTTTGCAAAAAATAAGAACTAGAACACCCGAAAAAAAATTTTATGCACAAGCTTGAACCTGTCCTAGAAAATGAAACCCACAAAATCTTCGGAGAGTTCGATATTCAAAAAGGCAGGCCGATGAAAGCAAGAAAACAATACCTTTTTAATCATCGTCAAGAAAGAAAAGAACTGCAAAAAAGTAGACTTTTTGTGCCGGTGGGCCACTGAATGACATTGGGATTAATAGCAAATGAACATCTTACAGACCTTTGCATTTATAGGGGAGAGAAGACCCTGGAAATTAAAATCAGACTAGATTTATAGGGGAGATTGGACCCTGGAAATTAAAATCAGACTAGAAGAATAGGGGAGAGAGAGATAGAAATAAAAAAATCACAATCATCACTACAGAATTGCAACAATCTGAAAAGGTCTAAAAAAGAAGCCTGCAAGATACTAGAATCGATGGAAGAATAAATAGACTTTTAAAGACCACATGACCGATGAATTGGTAAGAAAGGGAAGGATATATATATATATATATATATATATGAGAGAGAAAATGAGTAGGGGGTTGGCTTGATATCGTGGATTTCAAGGAATTACTTTTTAATGAAACGTGGAGACATTGTATTCTGGCTTCAGGATCAACTAGAGAGCACTGGTAGACTTAAAACGCTCTGCTAATAACGGTTGTTCCAAGTGGACGCAGAGGGGTTTAAGTCTGAGGAGATGCTGCACCATACAGTCTCTGATTGGAATGGCGTTAATCTGACTCTAGTAAAATAAGCTGGGTGTGCAAACACTTAGTAATTATTGTCATATCTCATAACAATAATATATATTACTGAATAAGGAGAAGGAATCCATGCACTCACCGATTGTAAAGTATCCAGATGTACTGGAGATCCAGAGGAGACTTATAGTCACTCTGCCTTCAAAGATGAATGCTTAAAGAAATGTGACTCTACACATTTTTTACTGAAGTACTACAAAGACAGCTAGAGGCCATGATGAGTCTTGTTGTTACTCTGACATAGATTGCTTCGTGTGCAAGTACACAGTATTTGGTGTGGGAAAATACTACTAGTAAATGAAATAAGCTGTCAGGGATGATCTTTCCGTTTCTTGTGTGGCCATTTATTCTTATTTTATGGCACAGTGATGTGCGTACTTTAGCGATTGGTTTTCTTAAAAGAAGTAGCAGGGGCACCGCATGCAGGTTTGTTACTTGCCATACTGGTGATTTTACTTTAAAGTACAAGTAAAAGAAAAGTTATCTAAAGAAACTTGACTGATAATTCTGATGCTGCGAAGCACCGAAAAAGCTGCAGGACAGTTTATTCTAACTGTCTTGGCAGTCACCCGTTGTCGAGTATGACTGTCCTTCGTCTTGGTTCAGTGGTCCCTTTCGGGAGGACGCCTGTGCGTGATGTCTTTTAACGTTATAAACTGATGCACCTGCAGTCACCACACGGCCCCTTGGTAGAGAAAGACCTGGATCCAATCGCATGGAGAGAACCACGACGACTGGAGGCCATCCTCTGTTGCAGCCTTCATTCGCCTTCAGTGCTATTGTGTCACTGTGGACATCATCTGCTACATCCACCGTTGAGTTCATGCACTATTTCACTCCATATGTGGAGGGAAGATAGTTTCATACCTTTCCAAAGGGTATTAGTCGACATGTTAACGTAGATGGAACAACTTGGATTCGAACCTGCATAGTAGGGTTCCGAAGTCCGATTGTCTATCCACTGGTCCTCATCGACTGCCTTTCCAACTGTACGACACTGATTTTAAAGGTATCAGAAAACGGGTTCCCCATAAGTTGTCACCAGAAATCAATGATCCTTGACTCAGATATAGCTTTTTACTTATCTAAATCTCACCCATTGCCTGTTTGTACCAGTCTCTTCCTTTTGAAATCACTTGAAAACAATTTTGTTATTTTGAGCATTGAGAAAAAAAAAACGATATAAAACTTTCTCAGATATAGATAAATTAATGTTTCCTAGACATCGTAATTGCTAATGTACCCATTCAACTCCTCCAAGTAAATATATTGCTATGCTTTTACCGACTAAAAGACACATCGAAAAATTTCAGATATAAATAGCTACATGAAAGTATCTAGATGATGCTCGTCTAAATCAGACATTATCGGAAAATATTATCAACAATAAAAAGATATCGTTTTAAAAGCGTTGCCCAAAAAGCATCCTTAAACAAGAGTTACACATTTATCGCATGATTATTCATGCTTTACTCATATAAAAATTAATGGTTCTGAAAATAGAACTGATAATTGTTTTATTATATATATTTATAATTATTTATTTTTCATATTATACGTTGTGGACCCAAAAGTATTTATTAATCAAGATTTTTTTATTCTGTGACCTACCGTTCGAGTTTAAAAACAAAAATAGATAAACAGTTGTTAATAGCATCCTAAACATCATACTATTATGTCCAAGTTTACAAGTTGCACCTTTATGAGAAACTTATTTTAAAATAAATCTTTACTGAAACGATCCGTGAATATTGTCTAAATGAATAAAAATTTGAATCAAATCAGATTTGGGGATGAATTTTTTGCCAAATTCCGCCATGGAGTTTCTGGATTAAAAATTGAATATTAAATGAATAAATGCGACTGAATTCACTTGGGAAAAGTTTAGGATTTTTTAAAATGATTTTATAGAAAATATATCTTTTTTATACATTAAAAGGATTTTTTTTTATTTTGACACAATATTCTATACACCTTTTAAAGATTTGATTCCATTGAAGTGTATTAAAGATATTGGAACTTTTCATTATTACGAAATATATTACTAAGTTGAATTTAATAATAATGGAATTTTTTTAAGATCATAAGCTGTTGATGCCAGAGTCGTTATTAGAATTCTGTAAGTTTTATATGTGTATAAAATGCAAATAAAATATACAAAAGTATCAGTGCAGTTTTAAGAATATTTGGTAACTAAAGAAGAAAAACAGTTTGTATTCGAAATATTTCAAAATTTTCAATTTCTTAACCCACTGGTTTTATTATACAAATATTTCCTTTTTAATACCGGGTGACGTTTATTTTAGCTATGTCACTTCTTGTCTTTTTAAATTTCAATTTTAGAACAAAAAGTAAAATAAAAATGAATTAAAAAAAACTCATGTTGAATTACAAAAAAAAAACAAACAAAAAAATACAAATCCTCAATACTGACGATAGTTACGAGAATGTTCAGCGCAGTCAGCGATCTGGATTCGAGGGAAAGTTACCCCCAAGGATTTACAGTCTCCTCAGCGCTGCTGTTTCGGACATTCTTTGACCAGTACTCAAAAAAACATTTTTGTTTCAATCTAAAGGATAGTGATATCGATTAAAGAGCAATATTTCTATAGAAATATATTTGATATATATTTGATATCAAATATTTGAAAGTTTAAGATTAGCTTTAGTTCAAGAAACTAGAGTTATCATACGATCAATGAAATATTAATATATTATTAGTATATCAATAAGAATACATACATATTATTGTCATACAAAACCTTAGGGAAGAATAGGTGTAGACCAAGAAATGAAGAATACAATTGAGGATCCAAAAAATAATTCTAATTAGGCTATTGAATAACTTTATGCTATTGTCATTGATTATTTGAGAATCGATAGATAGGTGTAAACTTAGAAAATAATTTTTTAATAACCGAATAAAAAATTAAATGAATTCTGATAAACACCATTTTTGAAAATCTCATCGAAATGAGCATATGCTCATAGAAAAATACACACAGATTTACAGACAGGCAAAATGCGTTTATACTTAAATAGTTATATGTAAAAGCATGATCATGACCATCGTCCTACATAATGATAATATTTTATTTTATGGCAATTATAATGATAGAAGTTGCTGCTTGTAATGGGAATACTGTCATAGATGAATTGTAGGTGATGGTTACTGCAGCTTGAATATTTCGAATGAGCGCAGAAGTTGATTGATTAAATCAAATTGGTTCAGTCATGTTTCGCATTAAAAGTCGGTTGAATGGCATTAGAAAATTAAGTCGGTTGCCGCGGAAGAAAGAGCAAAGAATAAGAAATGATAAAAATACTGAAACATAAAAGAATCTACAGAAACAATACAGACAGATATAGAAAATAGGAAAAACGAAAACCGGTCATTGTTCTTCTGCTTTCCGATTGATGTATATAAAGAAGGAAAACAAAAACAAACAAAACAAAAACTAAAAACCGACAGAAAACAAAACAACAAAATGGTCAAAAAACTATAAGTGCAAAGAAAATGTTTGACTAGTCTTAAGGCATATCAACCTTTTTAGGTTATTGAATGCGAGAAATATCATTTAAAAACGGACTCCTTTTTCTACTGGTATTTTTTAAAATCTTGTACTATTTATTTAACCCATAGCTGGAGGGAATGTGTGGATTCATACCATTCAAAATGGTATTTGCACAAATATCAATGTAAACGGAAGGCCTAGTATTCAAACTGATGTTTTTCGATTCCAAAGAGTGTCTGCCTATCCATAATCCCAAAAGGACCCCCCAAACAAAATGTTAAGAATTATTATGAATAATTTTCTGAATTTTCGCCTTAACGAAAATATTTCAACGAATACTTTTGATATTGAATTTAACCTTCAGAATAAAAAATGTATTATTAATGTAGCATTATTATACCTACAGGCCCCCGTACTTATAGTGGATTGGTAGACGTCACTTCATCTTTAGTTATATGGGAAGGGACGACTGCGATTTTAGTTTAGGTATGGCAACCAAGCAAAACAGGCCAGCGATCTGTATTTGTGTTTTGGGAACAGTCACTGGTAATAAAAAAGGGACGCCAAAAAATTATGTGATCCCAAAAATGTATTTTTGTGTCTTCCTAAAGTATTTTGAATTGCAGTAAGACCAGCATCCTCAAAGGTAACAAAAGACCTGTAAAAGAACGGGTGTTGAGATCGATCATTAAAGGTAAAAGTTGAACACCAACTTTAATTTGACCTTTGGTGGACGAACACAAAACTTTCTTAACGTTCCTTGTTTTTCCATCACATTCCAGAATATTTCTATCCCAAACCCACAACGATATTAATATGACTTTTTCCAGATAATTAAAGTTTATAGCACAAATAGAAAGCATCAGTTGCCACACCAAGCGTGAATTAATATGGGGTTTATCTTTAGAGAATTTCGGCTTTATTTCTCTTTAGTTTAAATCTTATCGAAGGACATCCACCTTGAGAGACATTCATCACTTAGTATGAGCCATTAGTTTAAAAAAAAAACTTATCATTTGAATAGCTAATGTGACGGTTGAGGATCGACATATCCTGGGTGACAGCAAGGTGGGGTGAGAAAATGTTACCCCAGTAAATTTTATAACCTGGTTTAGATCCTAAAATAGACTTAAGATATGATTTATTCATTATATATTATTATGTAATTACATGGTGATATGAAAGGGCTTTAATCTGAAGAAAAATATAATTTTATAAGGTTTTGTCTAGGTTTTACTTAATTTTCCCTTTGGTGACCAATACCTCTCCTAACTTACCTCCAATAATCTATGTGTAGAAGCGTAAGGTAAAGGGTCTTGCCACACGAGTTTTTTTTTAATAGGGTCTCCTAATTAATTTCAGATGGGATTGGTCTATTCCACATAGGGAGAACTATTCTGCATTGGGTTATATGAGCGTCAATAAGGCGACCTTTGAACGTAGCACTCCACCGGATGACGTTCACTCTCAGATACGCCACTGCATTTAAAATCTCTATAAATTATTTCTTTTTAAACTCTAATACTTGTTGAATTGTCAATGATCATCAAAACACTGGACTAGAGGAATAGAGTTGGGAGAGATATCTGGTACAGAGATTTCTGGTCACAGTAAAGACGAGCGGAGATAAAACCTAGCCATGAAAGATCACAAAACATATGGCATATGTAAAAAGGTGGGATAACAAAACAGCATTTTGAATGATAATTAATTTATAGCAGACAGCGTTATAAAGTTATGTTTATCATTTTAAACCAGGCGTGTCCACAGTATGATTCCCCGGCCCGACATGTTCTTATGAGAAATATAAAAGATATTCCGGAATTTTTTTAAGAATGGAAATGTATGAAAATAATGTTTTTTTCTGATCTAAACGAATAATCAAATAGTTTAAAGGATTTTCAAAAGTCAAGTTTTTTCAACTGAAAATTCTACATTGAATCAGACTCTGGAAATAAATGGTCTGTTAAGCCTGTTTAATTTATTCACTGTTTTTAAGTCGATTTTCTAAATCAATTTTGGCCCGCGTAGCCTAAAATAAAAAGTCAGCAATAAATTTTGAGATCTATGTTTTAAACATAAACATGATTTGTCTTACCCTTTATCAAATTGAAACCTTTTTTCTATACTTTTGTATCTTGGCCGTCAAAGTTAGATTTACTCTTTCCAAAGCGCATGATGAATACATAATCATAAACACTTACCTGAAAGATAAAAGAAAAAAAATATTGTAGAGAGAGAAAACATTTATATAAAGTTTCATCACATAAAAATGAAATTAAAGTTATAAAATCACAAATAAATCAATATAAAACTAAATAAATCAAAACTTCTATCTTACTGTAAAATAAATCAAAACTTCTATCTTTCTGTAAAGAACAAGGATGTCTTAATATTATTTTTCATTAGTATATATTTAAAATTGATATTATTTATTGTGATATTTAAAATTATCAATATATCATCTATATATAATTAGTAGATATCGTGTGCGAGTTTATCTATATGCACAACTTCTTACAACCAAAACCATTGAACTGATCATAACCAATCATAGCATGATAATGGTCCGCCACCTAGGGATGGTGGGAACCATTTTCAAGGTAGAGGTTAAAGGTTAAGATGTTTTTTTTTCTATTTCCTTAGGTGCGCATATTCGTGAAGCGTGAGTTATTTAAAAGGACTGTTCTTATTGGTGGGATTTTTTATTTAATAAAATAAAGTTATGAACATCTCAATACATTAAGCTATTTTAAAGATAAGCGGTGTTAACTCTAACCCTCTAAGAAATTTAACGTTAACCACAGGGCATCCAACTCTGGTGATGGTTTTATGAAGTGTCTGAAAGCGCATTGGTCCTCTATAAACATGTAAGCTTCTTCGAAACCCTAAACCCCAAAACCAAAAGGATGCTCAGGAGATTGGGAGAGATTCTTCTAAAAATCCTTCGAAGAAAGGCTTTGTTTGATTTTAAAAAATTTTGTCGAATGAATGGTTTGTTGCATAAATAGATATATTTCAAAATATTCATGCAGTGAAGTTGGAGCATTGGTGAAAGCTCGGGCTCTAAAATCCTAATACGTGAGTTCAAATCCCAGTCAAAACTACTACATTCACATTTAGCTGCCTCGGGCAGATGGTGCTCGTTAATTCGAGAGAGCATCTCATCTAGGTGAAGAGCGACACCGAATACAAAAAGTCCGAGTATAAAGAGCACGTAAAAATGGCCTCGTGCCAAACTTGGGTTGGTGCTCACTAAGTAAATAAAATATGATTCACGGATATTCATATTCAATATAGTAGAATAATAGATTTTATAGATGACTCTGAAATGATAAATTAAAAGATTCTATAGATGACTTTTATAATGATATTTCATTTCACTAACGATTTAGAAAGGGTACATGTTACTTTGAGCTGTCAATTGGATTGTAAAGTTGTTGAGATCAATTGAGTAAGGAGATTTCTCTCCAAAGAAATGGAAAGAAAACAAACAAATCTAAATAGATTAGTAAACTAAATGGTGAAACAAAATAGAATACAAGAACTCCTATCAAAGAGCTTTAAGCGAAATTTTCCAGATGATGTATTCACAATAATATTCCTATGAACCAGTTGCCAGTATGCTATAGTCTTTCTGTCTCTGTCTTAAGTACACGCATCTACATGCACACATGCACTGTGTGTGCTAGTGTGTACTCTACGTATATCTATAAATATTTACTTTTTATATAAATCTATGGTATTCACAATAGAAATATAATATATATTATAAAAATATATATACAATATAAATCTAACGTATTCACAATAATATTCCTATGAACCAGTTGCCAGTATGCTATAGTCTTTCTGTCTTAAGTACACGCATCTACATGCACACATGCACTGTGTGTGCTAGTGTGTACTCACACATATATAATTGCATATGTAATTATACACATATACGTATATCTATAAATATTTTACTTTTTATATAAATCTATGGTAGATATATGTATATTTAGCCGCACTATGCCTTGATGGAAAAGTTATCGTTAAATTTCCAACATGACGGACCGTGGTCTAGCGGTAGAGTGCTCGCACTCTTAGATGCAGGTTGTTGGTTCGATCCCGAGTGGGATCAAGGTATGTGCTGCTGATGAGACTTAACAAAGTCGAAACGGCCGT
>JAUZSX010045277.1:0-20220 GCA_034780655.1 Idiosepius hallami
TGAAGTCGGCGTTCTGCTGCTATATTGGATTTGTGTGTTGAGTAAATATTTTCCCCCCGGGATCTCGAGGTTACGGAGTTTTGTTGCCAGTTCTTATTGTCTTAGTCGGAAGAGAGAACAAGCGAGAGTTGAACTGAATTATTATTATTTCTTGCATTACCAACTACAGATATGTTACATCAACTTCATTTATATCCAATCAAACCCATTCTATCTTTTACCTTGAATAATTTGTAAAACAACTCTTCTTTTGAATTTAAATCATCTAATTTTCTTGAAGAAAATTATCTATTGAAAATATATTAAAATAACATATCATAGGTGTAAAACTCTGGCCCACATTTAGCAAATTTGGCATGCGGTGTAATTGTACATAAAGTGTAATTATGCCTTCAACACAATTTTAAATTATCAATAAAATTTTATTTAATATTTCCAGAAACTCAATTTTGCATGCCTGCACTTTTAGTTTTATATAAGCCTTCCTTGTTCAATATTTACTGTTAAATCAAATCTTTTTTGGGTCCATATTATGAGATCCATTTGTTCAACCTTGACCGAAGGCTTTGATCAATTAAAAATTTTGGCCCAATATGTATTTGAGTTTGACAATCCTGACATGTATTTAGAAAAATAATATTTCCACTGTTTTGATAATCTTTAATTCCTGCATATTAATAATTATATATCTAACTCTACAGATTCAAATTGAGTATATAAATACACACTAGTATAAATAATTATAATTGGTATAATAAAAAATAACTTATTGAATTATCCAAGATTATCATTAATGAAAAAATATTTTTATTGTTTCAGCTACAGCCCCTGTAACTAGTGAGTACAATGTGGTTTTATATGTAATCTATCCAGATTATCATTTTTTTTTTTTTGAAATTTGATGATCATATTTTCAAATTATTTGTCAATATGAAATGGTATTTGCGTTAGTTATACTTTGTAATCTATTTTCTTTGCATAAGTTAATGTTTGTAAAGTATATGTTGTAAGAATGGCAGATTTTAGTGCCTTTGTTGTAAAAGATCTATTTGTCAAACCATTTTATTTTTCAGGAAATATCTCAAATTATATAAATTTCTTTGGGTTTATAAAATTGTTTTTGAAAATTGTTTATCCTTAGAATTTTATTTGTAAAAAGCTTATTTCTCCCTCCTAATGTTTAATAAGTCTTTACCTAATTTCTTCTAATTTTGTTTATGTTATATCCATTAAACTTTTTGATAATTTTAAAATTAATAAGCTCTTTTAATTATTCAATATCAATTTTAATTTATCATTATAATTTTTTTTCAGTTCCTCCAACAACAAAATCTCCAGGTTTGTATTAACTTTTAATGATTAATTAATAATTAATGCACTTTGTAAATGTTTTTTATTTGATCCAAGATTTAGTTATTGAATTATTGACAGTGTTTAAAAAAAAAGCATAAAAATAGAAATAGTAGATTCTATTCTCTATTGGTTCATTGTGTTTCATTTTCTAACATTTTGGGCCTTTTTTGTGCATCAAAGAAAAGCTTATTTCAGAAAAGAGGAAATGTTCCTCCATAATTAATCGAATATTCCTTGAAATTATCTGCAGTGGACTTTATTGATTTTTAGTTTGATGTATATGGTTGGTGCTATTCTCAAAGTATTATTATTGTCGATTGTGATTGATTATTTGTTGATCAATTTTTGATTGTCAAACCAAATTGTTGCTGAAAAATAGAAAATATTTTATCTCTATTCTTTGTATATGTAATTACACTAAAAGAAACAAGAAAACATAAAATAAAAAGCTTCACCGTAGCACCATTGTGCTTGTTACCTTGCCCTGTTTCCTGAAAAACCTTTTTTGTGATTCAATGAGCCTTGTATATATTGCCGAATAATGTTGTAAATTATAGATTTTACCAAGCAAACTATTATCAAAAATATTATTACTAACAAAACCAAACTATGGAATTTTTTATGTGAAAGAAATTTATCTACTTTTAACCTCCTTTTCATTCCAATTTCACCTTATTTAACTTGCTGCTTCACTTCAATTCCCAAATCTAAAACTATATGATTTACTCATTATATGACATAGACTATATTCTTTTATCCCCTTCTACTTTTATTCAACAAGTAAAACATACAATATATTTTATTTTACTTAATCATAAGGTGCCTTCAATAAGGTTCCAGATATTTTTGTATGGACACTTTAAATTGATAGTAAACTCATGAAACTCTCGTCCCATTTGAAGTAATCTTTTCCAGCTGCAATGTGCTTGTTGTACTGTTCTAAAACATCTGGAATCCTCTTTTGTGAGCATGTCAATCTAACTTTTTTATACCTTCAACACCTCTCATCATCCTTCACAGACTCCCTGCCTTCATTGAATCTGTTATGCTGCTCAAAAACTTGTGCTCAATTCATGCAAGATGGTCCAAAAACAGTCTAAAGCATTCCATTGTGGCATTTTTTCAAATTTTCATTGCATATTATTCTTCTAAAGTGTTCTCAAGTCCAGATTGCACTTTTGACATTCACCAACTTTGGCAATCAGACTTTAGTAAGGGTTATTCTAATTCTTGCTTTAGCTGTTCACTTGCACCTGAACTCATAGAAATTGATCAGCAAAATGTTCAGCAAAAACATACTGAATTTTCAATAAACTACAACAATTTTAGATGCCTGTTTGAAACAAGTCTGAAAACTTATTGTAGGCACTTCGTACATAGAAAACAAAATTAATGAAAATACGCAAATGTGGTGTGTTTTGAAATTGGCATGTGTAACTTTTTAATTATGTCTAGTGACAAATTTGTTTATAAATGTATTATGTAAAAGTTAACATGGTATTATCTCTGTTTATGATATTCCTGAAAAATCAAAAATATCAAATGATATATTATTGTTTATATTTGGATGACTATTCCATTTAATAATGAATTTGATTTATCTATTTAATGAAATATTTTTTCTAGAAATATATTTTATATTCTTAAAACCTTTTTAATAAAAACTAGTTTTATGGTTATGTTATATAATTTTTTTCTTTTTTATTGACACTTTTATCAGATCTTCATTTATGTTTTTGTTTCAGAATTTTGTGAATTTGATCTTTGCACCTTTGTGAAAGAATTTGGATATGAAGGACCTTCAGCATTTGGTTGGATAGAAAGGGATGGTATTCCAGGGCCTTCTAAAGGAGATGTACGAGTTTATCTTGGAAACAAGATTCCAAATGATATGATTGTTTCTGTTGGTTGCAATAACTGGTGAGTATTTTTTTATCTTTCACCTCTTGCAGGAAGCTTATTGCCATCTTTTTAGTTGAATCATTTTTTTATTACAATTATTTTTTGGAAAAACTTTTGCTAATCATTGATAAGTTTTAATTTTTCCTAGTATTTCCAGTAACTGTTTTATTATTTTGATGATTATAAATCCCTGCATTGTCCAAAATTAATTCTCTATAAAAAATTATCTTCCAATCTGCCCACAAGCCATTATAGTTTTACTGTAATTTAATCCTAATAAAACAAAAATAATTATGAATTGATTTGTTCAGTGAAGAAAAGAGTTCTAAATAAAAAAATTATTGAAAAAATTTAGTTTGGATATAAAATTACCAATTATTGCCTAAAATATTGATTCTGAGCAAAACTTTAATGTTGTCAATCTCCTTTATATGAACCTGTCATACAGTAGAAGTTAAAAATAATGCGTTACATAACATGGTCTTTATGTTGTAGACATGTTGAACAATTAAAACCTCATTTATACTCTCATGTATTTATCACAAAATTAAGGAAAATATCAGCTATGTTCATAAATATTTCAAGTTTAAATAACATCAGTGTACACTTGACTTAAAAAAAAGCAGGGAAGAAACAAGCAAATATGATAGTTTTCATAAACAAGATTTTTTGTCATATGGTTATTATAGTTACTACTTTTATAATACGTTGGGTGAGGAAGAAAAATTTGTTCTTGCATAAAACGTAAGACAAACCTTTAAGTTATAGTACTGAATATAGTGAATCTGTTTTGACAGGAATAATAAACTAACTATAATTCTGTTAATTAGTTTGGTTGTTAGATCATAAAATGTATTTCCAAGCAAAGAAAATACATGGAGTTGTAGAACTTCTGCATGAACACTTGATTCTAAAAAGAAATTTTCAATATAGATTTTTGAAAAAAGAAAGACAACGTGGAACAATTAGCAATAGAACAAAATGCTAGTTCACGTTCACGTGATTCTCGCAATACTTTTCAACGTTTTATTAACTGTCAATCTTAAAATCGGTTTCACAATGTTATAGAAAGGATTGAAAATATAATGGGGCCTCACATAAGGGGGACCATGTGCAAGTATTACTGCAGAGAGGTAGGCCCTGCATGTTCTCTCCTGATGACCCCAAGACTAAAATAGTAGACTATTTGATCTTTTATGTGTTGGATTCACAAAGACTGTTATAGAAGCTCTGTGCCAATAAAATTTTAAAAAGCTACTTTTTTGGTAAGTTTGAATTACTTTTGCAGTAATTTCTTTCTCTTTCTGCATACTGTCTGCAATGTTAAACTATCAAAAGTAGAATTAATATCAAAAACAAATCTAGTGAAAGCAACAAGAAATAAGAATTTTTAAAGAATATAATTTTTTCTTATTCAGTACTTGCACAGCTGGCAAATTCAATTGTACCAAAAACATATGTGACGGTAAGAATTATTTTTGTTGACTTTATATGTTTCTAACGTGAATCAGTTATGTTTTAATCAAATATTATTGAAAATTATGTATATTTATTTTTGTTATCAAAATTTATAATTTTTAGAAAATTTACATATCATTTTAAAAATATGTGTTAAATACGTATTTTATTTAAGAAATGAATACAATGAATATGAATTATGATAAAAAATTTTCTGTAAGGTGTAATTTTTCTTCTTAATTAATATTAGAATGTTTGTTTTATATTACTACATTCAATTATGCAGACTAACGCACTCTCTAAATTACTGCTTTTTATTGATATTTAAATGGTTTACTAACATAAATTTTGCTTCTAAATTAGGATGTGAATACTCTAAATGGTCAAAATGGTCATCATGTAGCAAAGACTGTGGAAATGGTTATAAGCAAAGAAGCAGAACAAAATTGTTTAAGAAAGGAAATCAAGAGTGTGATCTACCTGAAACTGAGGTTAAGAATTGTAACACTGATGTTTGTGAAGGTAAGCATTTATAGTAAATAAAGAAAAATATTTTTCTAAGTATGTTTATACTTAATGTGAATTTTTTCTATTCATAAATTATTTACTAAATTAAATCTTCTTCCTGTTCTCATTCATTTAATTAATTATATATACATGTAACAATATCGCAGAAGCACTTAAAAAGAATTATGAAAACCAAAAATCTACTGCATAAAAATTGGTTTTATTTACTTTTTCTTTCTATAAAAAAAGATTCTATTCTTGTGCATTTTTACAATTTAGAGTCTATGATCATTTATTTTGTTTGCTGTTTGAAAACATTTAATTTATGTTAATTTGACATTATATTTTCTTATAGTATTGCCTGCTTGGTCTGCATGGACACCATGGTCTTCATGTACACAGAATATAAAACCTTGTGTTGCTGGTGTAAGACAGAGAATCCGTAAATGTGACAGCCCACCTTCTAATTCTTACATGCGCACATGTGTTGGTATTTCTATTGACTTTGAACCTTGTACAAATAACTGCACCAAAGGTATGTATCCCTATATGCATGAAAGTAAATTTGTATGCATATCAGTTCTTGTTTGTATGTATGTATGTATGTATGTTTTAATGTTTCCCCAATTTATGTAGAATTTTGATGAAAATTTTGATGATCCTTGTTCCAAAGTGTAATATAATAGAAGGCACAGATCCCCGGTTATGCATAGCATGCTAAGAACCGTTTACCATCAAACATATTCTGTTAAACTGCATTGACTTTGTCATATCAAAATAAATACTACCACACATCTAACTCAAAAGACCTCTTTAACAAAACAAACTCAACTAAAATAATATCCTTTCTTAAAGAAATAAACCTACTCTCTAAAATATAAACCAACTAGCCAAAAAAGTGCCTCCCCCAAAAAATAAAAAATAAAACCACAATATTAGTTTAAAAACTACAAAACTGAAAAACAACCTAAATACCACATAACTAAATTTATCACTATAGTAATCATTCTTCATAAAAAAAAATCAAACAATCAACTTAAAGCTAAAATCTCACAACCAAATAACCCAAAACTACAATGAAAATAATATTAAATAAACAAAAAGTTGAATTTCTCCCTAAAACCTATGAGACCTTAAATAACCATGAATGGTTAATAGGTCGTTCAACCCTAATAAAGCAAACCAAACTTAGAAAAAAATGTTTTCCACGTGTTTGGGCTTTATTGGATTATTATTATAATTTAAAATAACTCCTATAACATCTTGAACCTTTAAAATAAAGCTTTTCATTCCAGGTGTAGTTGGGCTCCATCTATTCCGTTACATACATAGACTAAGGTTCTTATTAAAAAAAAAAAAAAGTTTCACAAATGATTTAGCCATTGTTATTCAAAATATTTTGTTTTTTTCAATAAGTATTTTTATTAGAATCACAAATGGTTCTATCTTTTAATGCACACTAAATCAAATTTTTTCATACAAATACATAGGATTTTGGACAATTTTTAATCCATTTCTTTAATTTTTCAGCGAACTTAACAAGTGAACCTGGTTTTGAGACTACAAAGTGTTTGAATAAATCTCACATTACATGCAAAGATTTTAGACTTAATGAAAGAATGGTTTATGGCTTTGAATGTATTCCGGCTTATGTATGTCCTGACAATAATGTGTTATATAATGGTCACTGTGTGGAGTCAGAAAACTGTCCTTGTTATGATAAAGATGGCACAGAATGGTTAATTGGTTCTGCCGTACCATCAGCAGTTCCAGGAAAGAAATGGTGGGTAGAAGGTATTTTCTTTCTGGGGAAACTAAATGAAGATTGTATCATTTAACATTTAAACACTACTGTGTTTGAATATATGGTTAAGTGTTAGTTTGTTTTTGCTTTGAACTGCTTTGCAGCTTAACTGCTAACTCATTTTTCAACCAAATTTCAAAACATTTTTACACTTCATTGGTCAGATAAGTACCTATCTTTTGAAACAAAAATTTTCAATTTTTGTTCATTAAAACAAAAGTTATTAAAAGATTATTGGTGTTCAAAAGTGATTGATCGTGTAAGGAACATCAAATTTTATAAGCATTTTATATCTTAAATTAAGCCTATGAAATGTCTTGGCAATGTAGCTTACTTAATAGCGTGTCTGACTTATTTTAACAAAACTCAGGTTCGATCCTCTTATTAGAATTTTTTTTTTTCAAAAACTGGAAAGAATTTAAAACATGAAGATTAACCAAACTGCTTGGTCTGAACACTTGAAATTTGACATTAAGGGTACGCAGACAGGGATCAACCTTTTTAATTGGTTTTCGGCAGAAAACTTGGCAGCTAAATGGTCAAAGTTTAAAGATTTCACCTTTGCGGTCTCTACCAAATTACTCTGCTAATTTTGCATCTAAAAAACTGAATTTTAACATGTAGGGTATTCAGACATGGAGCAAGCTTTTCATAGATTTTGGGCAGAAGTTTTGGACACGGAACAGGCTTTGTAATTGTTTTTTTTTTTGCCATAAACTTACCTATCAAGGGATCAAAGTTAAAAGTCTTGACCATTACTGTTTTTACAGACTAACCAACACAAATTTTGGATCTAAATACTTACACTTTAAGATACAGGTTATTTTGAACCATGAAAACTATTTAATTAATTAATGAAAGATAAACTCTAAGGGGTCAAAATTTGGAATTCTAGCACCCGGGCAATAAGAAGAAAACGTCATTTTTTAGCAAAGCCTGGAAAAATCATGAATTAAATAGAAAATGCGAGCATGAAAAGTAATATGTTTAAGATTAAACTTAGAAAACAAAATGTTGGTAAAACTGGAAAAGAAAAAGACAAGATATTCTTGTAAAAATATAAATTTATAACTTAAAATATTCCAGCATTAAGAACTCATATATGATGTTAACTTGAATTTTTTTTAATTCCTAATGTTGTAATATTTCAAGTTATAAATTTATAATATTTTTTTCTAGAATATCTTGTCTTTATCTTTTCTAAGTTTAATCTTAACCATATTACTTTTTCTATTTTCTATTTAATGCTATTAAAAGCCTTTTCAACTGAATTCTCTAAAATTATAGTTAAAAGTCAGAAAGAAAATTATTTTATCAAAACTGTATAGACTAAACAGCTATCACATTTGACTACAACTTTAATAATGCTACAATCAAAACTGATCTTGAAATTTATATTTCCATTTTTCTATTGAATTTTTCATATGAAATAATTATAATGAATTTCCTGTTATAAACAGTTTTGTTTATTTATCTTATTTATTACAATATAAAACATTTTCTTTGCGTCATAAGTTATTTCATTAAAAGAACACTAAAACATAATTGAAAATTAATAATATCAACTAAGTACTTTATAAAAATTGAAAGGAAAAACATTATGTATAAAACAATAAATGAAGTCAAAGAAAATATCATATTTTTGAAAATATGAATTTTAAAAGTTATTAATGTTTCGAAGAAATTAGTAAAATCTGAACAAAAATCAGTAAACAAGAAATAGAAAAGATAAATAGACCTCAATATCAAAGTACTAAATTTGAAATTCTCTTTATTAATAACTGTACTTCAATGTTCTTACATGAGGTTTTAAATTATTTTTTTCTTGTAGTGTATGCACAAAGGCTGGCATAACTTGTAAAGATGATCCAAATGGTATGTAAAAATACATTTTTATGAAATATATTTTAATTTTATTAATTGAACAAACATACACATTACATATACATATATTTTACGCCTTGTTCTAGACACACACACACACAAACATATATTGTACACTTTTTCTATTTAAAATTCTATATTTATGTGCTATTTAGTGTTTTCTTACTATACTCCACTTGTTTAATATTGCAAGGGTCATTCCAAAAGTAATACCTCCTATTAAAATTTTCTTTAAAGAGTTAAATAACCAAAATTTATTTTTTACATAGTCACCATCATTCACAATGCAATTTTGCCATCAATAGATAAGTTGAACATTTTCATATCTGGAGTGCTCTTTTTTACTTTCCTCCCATCTCTGCTGCTACTAGTTTAACAGGAACAATCTTTTCTTCTGATGAACATCCACGACAGGGATTACTTTCTTAGAGTCTCACACCATCAATATCCACAACTAAGAGATGAAACTTTCAGACCATGAATACATAAGAAACAATGCAAATTGCATTCCACTTTAATCAATTCAGGCAAAATAAGAAATAGGAGGCATTACTTTTAAAAATTATATAGACTATATAGTTCAGTTTTTGTTGATCACAAGAATATTCACAGACCTTCAAAATGAACTAATTATTTTATCCACAAGAATAGAATTTTTTCATGCCTTTAATGGAAACCGGAAAAAAATATTAAACTTTATTTTTATCATAACTAGTAAGAAACAAATGTGTACATATGTTAAGGCATAAGTCTTATACAGTCATTTAAAAAAATTCTAAATAAATCAAATTAAAAATCTGCATCTCAACAATTCTAAAAAAATTGTTTTTTCTATTATATATTCTCTTTATTCTAAAGATTTTGTTATTATTTTTAGTTTGTGTTTTGTCTCCTTGGAGTTGCTGGGGTGCCTGCAGTACTACCTGTAATAAGGGAGTACGCATGCGATACAGGTATGTTTATATATATTTCGCTTTTTTCAATTTTTCTTAGAAAATATTACATTTTCCTCAAAATATTTTTAAAAATTTTTTAACTAAAAAAACCCCCCAAAAATCTGATTATAAAAATTAAACAATATTATTCTTTCTAAATTTAAGTTTAGTCTATAGCAACATGTGTCATGAGTGAGGTGGGTGCTGCTATTAGACTACTGCTGTGTCCAAGTCAGACTTCTTTTCTTTGAGAGAGCTGTCATGTCTCGTAAATTGTTACAATTCTATTGTTAATGATTAAATATTTTTTAATTTTATCAATGCTTTTGATACTATTTAACAAAAGGAAAATATTGATCATTATAATTTAGTTTTTTTAAATAATACTATCAGATTTAGATTTAATTGTGAAATTATAAGTTGTTTTACAACTAAAAAACAAAAACATCATTATTACTCAGTGGCATAGAAACTGTTTATGTCATCTGGGGAGGTTGTAAGATTTGCTCCTCCCCTTCTATGGCTGTTGATAATCCATTAACCTTCAAAATTCCAAAATGTCCTCAAAATATTCATTTTCATGGAACTACAATCAAGGATCTAATTTTAAACTGCAGCTATAAGTCCTAGATTTTCATCCTATTTCATTACAGTACGCATATACGTAGACAATAGTTGTAGTTTGAGAAAACCAAAGATTTTTTTGAATTAAAAAAAAAAACGTATAAATTAAATTATAAAAAGAATTTTTATATTAAACTAGCTGTACCCGTCCACACGTTGCTGTGGCTAAATTGTCCCCTCACACCCACAAAAAAAAAACTTTTATTTTTTTTTATTTAATGTGGTAAAAGCTTGGAGTACAAAATATATATAGAATGAAAAATGTAAGTTTTAGTTTATGTTAAAAAAGGAAGTA
Organism: Idiosepius hallami; assembly: GCA_034780655.1. NCBI lineage: Eukaryota > Metazoa > Mollusca > Cephalopoda > Idiosepiidae > Idiosepius > Idiosepius hallami. Next base: position 10,763 of record JAUZSX010045277.1, read on the forward strand.
CTTTTTTTTTTTTTTTTTTTTTTATCTCAGACTACATTTTAAATTTTTTTCTTTATCTCAGACTACATTTTAAATTTTTTTCTTTCCTTTTTTTTTCTATTTTTTCTGTGGAATGAAAACTGATCCAACATTTTTTTTTAAATTTAAAAGAATTAATTATTTTAAGATTTTAGGGGTAAAAGAAATTTAAATCAATTAAAACTAATTGAAATGTTATTTTCAATTGCAATATTTTCGATAAAAAAAATTATTATTAAAAAAATTTCCCTAACTAATTTAAACATTTTATTTAAATTATCAAACAAAATATTAAAATTCGATAATATTTTCATTATAAAAAAAAAAAAAAAAATTAATAAAAACATTCCTCAATTCGAACCCGTATCGTTTCATCCAAAGGCCGATTCGCTAACCACTACACCACTTACAATTTAATTATCACTGATGCTATTAAACGCTTTATAAAATATCATGGCCGCTACCTTCTCCAATGAATTGCCAATAGCATCTATATTAATAATAAGTTTGTGTAAAAAAAAAATCAGTCAAATCGGTGGTTTAAAAATATGTTTTTATAAATTGCAAAGAAATGGAGAAATTTTTTACATTTTTATGTATATAGATTAACTGGCTCTTTTTTATTTTTTTCTATTTTCACTGCCTCAAAATGCCACCTGTCTATCATATGCCACCTATGGCTGACTGCCTCTCCCAACCCTCTTCACTGTGCAATACATTATTACTAACTGCAATTTTCATAGCTGAATGAATTACATTTACTATATGTATGTATTAGAAACTATATAAAAATTGTTTTATTTTCTATTAAAAAAGTTATGTGTAAGTTTGTGGGTTTATTTTCCTGAAATATAAAGAAAATTTTAATTTCTTCGCAAATTTCAGAAAAATTGAGTTGCAAGGATCAAATGAAACCTGTAAGAATAAAACTCTTAGTGAATCAGAAAGTTGTATATTGGATTTCTGTGTTCCTGATTGTAAACTTAATGGAACATTATATCAGCAGAATGAAAAGATAAGTGAGGATGAATGCACTGTAAGGTAATGTGAAAATTGATTATTATTATTAATCTTTAAGATTAAGCTATTGGATGAGTTTGAAACAAATTCATTCTTTTATTTGATACTAGTACATTTCAGCAACATTGCGATAGTGTGCTTTCAATTTTACACTTTATAATCATTATATGTTCCATTTAAAATTACCATACATCAAAGTGAATAGAAATAAATATATATATCCCTTCTTTTTATAATATACATGAATTTTGGTTAACTTATAAGCAAATGCTATTTTAAAAATGTCTAATTTTGGTTTGTCTATTTAGAAAAAATGTATTAATCTCAATGTAAAAATATATAGTTTGCTTATAGGAATTAATTATGAAATATATGCATTTGAAATTTAAAAATCTAGTTACAGGATTTTCTTAATGCAATATTTGTACACTATTAATGGAATCTCATAATTAACTTTACTTTAATAGTTATTGCCGCAATTCCAAATTGGTAACTAAAGTGAATCCAGTTGCTGTTGGTAAGTGCACTTAGAATTATTAAAATCATAGTAATTTCTATGGGTGGTTATACTAAATGTTTTATCTGTTTATAAGTATTTCCAGAGTTTTAATAATTTGAACTATTTCTATTTCTAGAAATTAGAATCAAATCTTAACTTTGTCCTCACTTTTTTTAAAGCAATAATTTGTAACTATGCTAAATATTTTCATAATTCTTTTTCAAGAAATACTTTTAAAAACTTCTGCTGCCAACTACAGATATCTTCATTTTGTTTTAATTCTTGTCCAACTGGCTTAATACAAGTATCCTGTTGCTTAATTTATAGTAAAATATCTAAGTTCTATCATGAAAATTATTAGTAAGCCTTTAGAGAAAAATATCTACATCATGGTAGTAACGTATTAAAGTTAAAAATATTCCTGGTGAAAATGCGGACGCACCAATCAACCATAAACTTAGGGTTAAATCAAGATAGCTGCGTTCATAAAATGATCCTTAAGCTGTGATAAATCCAAGAGAACCTAAATTGATTCTTCCAACCCCCTGGTTGGTGAAATGAAATTCAAATAAAACAGTACTTTTATGTTCACTCAAAGTAAAAAGCTTCATACATATTAATTTTTTATTTAGGAGTTCTGAATATTAATAAAGTAAAAATATAATTTTAGTTAATGGAGGTTACAGTGAATGGACAGCTTGGACAACATGCACCAAAACATGTTCTGGAATTCGCCACAGGACCAGATCTTGTTCTAGTCCATTACCTCGTTGCAATGGAAAATCTTGCCAGGGTGCAAACTTTGAAACACAAAAATGTAATGAGAATGTTGAATGTAAGTTGCAGTTTCTTATTAATGCATTTTTTTATATATACAATAACATTTAAGAAAATATTCATCAATTACTGAAAATAGTTTTGAAAAGTTTACAACTTTTTAAATGATATCCATTGGTAATAATCGGTTAATATTAAAAAATAGGAAAAAATGAAGTAAATTATGAGAAATAACAAAATTTAGAATATTGTCTTCATAATATTAAATTAAAAAAGAAATTTCAGGAAAAAATTGATTACAATTATAATATTATTCCTTATATTAATTCAGTAATTTATTTCTTAAGGGTGAGTTATAGTTTCAAAAAATTGATTTTTGAAGATAAAGATGACATTTTATGTTGAAATAAATGACTAAAGATTATTTAGTTGTTTTTCTTTCTTTCTTTTTAAGGCTGTAGAGCTCTTCCTTGGAATTCTTGGGGAGCATGCTCTTCCAGTTGCGGTTTTGGTCAAAGAAAACGTATTAGAACCATATTACCAGATAAAAAGAGTTGTTCTTTGACAAGTCAAGAAACAGAAATTTGTAAACTTCCTAAATGTTCAGGTTTGTACATAATTAATTTAAACTCATTGAAAGAAAACTATTTTTGACATAAGGAATTCTCTTTTTCTGTAAATTAATTTTTTATTGTAAATCTATTTGTTAAAGTGTTGACTTTTAGAATATGGATTAAAATCTTGAAATCTAATTCATTGTAATTTTGGTTTTAGAAATTAACATCTAAAATTTTTATGATGATAAAATGCTTAATATCAGGTAAGAATACCACTTTTAAGTCTTGGCTATAATGATTATAGAAATTAATTCTATCTAAATGATTCATTTTAATAGCTAACGGGAAAACCTCTAAAAATTTTTCATGTCAAATTTGTACCATTTATATCTAAGTTTTTTTTATGTAAGGAAATAATTTTTTTGTTATTTCTAAAACCTTTATTCTAATTTCAAGAAAAATGTAGTGAATGGGGTCAATGGTCTCGGTGTAAAGGAAGATGTGGATTAGGAATCCGTATGAGACGAAGAAAAGGTCCAAGATTTACTGTAAATTGTCCTAATACCCAAGAACGAGAACAATGTATAATCAAATGTGGTATGTATGTTGTTTAAAATATTTAATAAAATGCTAACTTTTTTTGTTTTGATATGATTAATTTTGATTTTTTCCTATCTTGCATTTATTTCAAAATGGGGGTTTACGATTAGTTTTATTTTCTCAAAATTTATATATATATTTTTTTACAGTAAAAAAAAATCTACATTTCTTCAACTAAAAAACTTACTGCTCAAATATGTGTGCAATAGCTTATTTTTTCAAATGTTTAGAAGCTTATTTAATGTTTTATTAAATGGAAATAATCTATTGTTTAATGAAAAATAATATATCTATACTAAATGTAATAATTATAACTTTATTTATAAAAAGCACTATTAAAGTATGAATTTAATTGTTTAAATCCTTTGCTAAAACAAATGAAAATCTTTTCACAAAGGCTGTGCTCAATATACATTTCTGTTAAAATATTTAAAAATGATTCAGTGAATTAGAAAATTACCATTTGCTGTATGTTCTATTTAACAATGTTAATAAAGTGACATATGAAATTGGAACTCAATTATATACTTCCATTCTTTTTCAGATTGCAATAATGGAGAAGTATGGACTAATTATTCCAAAAATGAACTCTCATGTAACCAACGATTTGATATCAATCAAGACAAATTCAAAATTTATTCCCCACAATGTGCATGTCCTGAATACAGAAATGCTCTTGGTGAATGTGTATCGTTTGAAGGTTGTAATGATTGCATCGTTGGTAAAAAGCGATACAAGGTTAGTAACCTGGTTATAATTTTAATGATTTCATAAAAACTCTTTTTTTTTTTTTTAAGAAGAAACTTACTCCAAAACTAAATATGAAAAGAAGATCAAATAAATATGATTTCTACACAAACACACATTTCTTAATTTAATTTTCATCAATTAATAAAGAATTTCAAAAAAAAACAAACTCTTATCATACCATTTAAAATGAATATCATAATAGATGATTTATTTTCAATTTGAAAATTTCTCACACTAAATATATTACCTTAAATATATGAGAAAAGATTTTATAATATATAGAATATGTATAAAAACTCTGTAAAAAAGCTCCATTCCACAACTTTAAACTTTTTGTAATATAAATAAAGGCAAAATTACAAAGAAATAGTTTGAAGTAGCAATCCTTTTAAACTACTTTACTTTTGAAAAATATTTGTCTTACTTTTTAATGAGAATAAGATAAGGAATGATGATTATCATATAATTCCATTTTTTGTATAGAATGGAATGATCTGGAATTCTGAAGAGCCTTGCTTCAAATATGAATGTGTTTCTGGATCAAGAGTTCGTCACAGAGTATGTCCAATTCCTACATGTGATATTGTAAGTACATATGTTCAGTATATATTCAATTAGTCTATTATCAGTTTTTTATATGAAATGATTAGTGGTCCTTTAATAATTCTTATATCATTTGATAACAACAGATCTTATACATTATTCAAAAATGATATTCATTCATGTTAGTAATAATATTTTAAGCTTTAAGCATTTAAAGACTTCCTAAATGGAATTCAATTATGATTTACATAGTTTTAATCATAAAACAGTAATTTGTTACATTATTCCACAGTATTGTTATTTTTTTTAAGGAAATCTGAAATGGTTTTAAAGTCCCTGCTGCTGACATAATACTGAGAACCTTTAGATATTTTTCAACGTTACTGATTTGAATAAATTCATTTTGATCAATTCTCGTATATCATATTCAAATATATTAAACATTTATCTTTTCTGATGATAAATAAATTGCTTTTAATGTTTTCATCTATATCTAATTTACCCTTGTAACATACAAAATTATTTTCATATTTATTTAATAGAATATCATAGATACAAAATGATTGTATATAGATACAAAATCATGGGAGACAAAAATCTAAACTATTTCCAAACAATAATAAACATTGAACTGTTTAACTGATACATAAGTAATTAAATATTGACATTGTTTGTATTTGTTAAATTTTAATTTTATGAAAATAATTGTATTTTCATAAAAATATTACATCATTTGGTTCATTTGAAAACATGACTTACTTTAAAAAAAACTTACATTTTAAAAGAAAGCAACTTTTCTTTATTTTCTAACTTAATGGAAATAATACTTATCTCAAATTTGGTATTTTTTAAGTAAAATCATTTATATAGCATCATAGTAAAATAAATTTGTATTAGTTTTTACATAAAATAGAATAATTCTTTAACATGATTTTCATATTTTATGCTGCCTTCCAGCTTCATCAAATATACTGTTCCATGCAAAAACATAAATGACAGAACATTCATACATAAAGTATATCTGAGTTGCCTTTGTTAAAAAGAAAAAAATACTGATATAAATCTATTTTAATTGTAAATGTTTTGTTTTAGGATGAAGAACTGTATAAAGATCCAATTAATCCTTGTTGTCCCAGATGTAGAAAGAAGAAAGGTAAATATACTTTAAATTACACTAATAAAAAATATTTTTAAAAACTGTTCAAATAAAACAATTTGTTTTAAGTTTGTTAGTGTGTGTGATAAGTTTTTGACTGACCTTTACCAATATAGAGAATGTTGCCTAATATATTTTATTTAAAAACTAAGGTAAAAAAAAAGATTTAAAGCCAAAATTAGTTTGGAGCATTGGTATACAGAATTTTTAAGGAAAGATTATTTGGTAATAATAAATTTTAACACCCATGGGTGCCAGCCATATTTAGTGATAGTTAGTTCAAACTGCATATGAACACCCATGGGTGCGAAAATACACTAATACCGATTATTTTCTAAATATCTCCTTTCAGGAATTGTAATATTTCATGTGTATACTCACTGATACTATTTAACTAAAGGAAATTTTGTTGCATTTAAATTAGATGAAAACTGCATTAGATATGAATAATTGTAAAAATGAAATATTTGGATGTACATAATTTCCCATAATATTTGTATGGTTACCAATTATTTTGAAAATGTCATCAATTATCTTTTGTACTTCTTAATATTATTATGGCTTGTGATATTGTTCTTGAGATATATAGATTACTTTAGGATATTTATGTATAATGACATTTATTAACATACTTTGTATATAAAGTTTTACCTAAATCAATATTTTTACATTTCAAAGAATTTTGAAAGATTTTATTAAATATTTATAATTTGCATTTAACTTTTTAAAATAGAATATTAGATATGGCAATGGAGGAAATGTCAGATTTAGAATAATTCTAGATTGAGCTATATAAAAAAAAATAACTTTAGATGATATCTTAAAACTGTGGTGTAAAACCAAATATCTAGTTACTAGTTTATTTCCCCAGATGTGAGCCAAAGTATTATGCATGAAATCAGCTTGTTAAAAAAATGAATTAGTGCCATTACACTGTTTGCCAGTAATCTGAAAATTAATTTAAAATAGAAATCATTAAGCTTTTTATGCATTCTAAATATCAATAGACAATAAAGTAATTTCATTCATGCAGCGTCAATCAAAACAAACACTTATTTCTATTTTGCATTTACTAAAAATGCAAGGGAGATAACTTTTAATCGGTTATAAAATGTATTCATTAAAATATTTCTCACTAAAAATAATATTCAAATAATATTTTTTTTTTTAATTTCATGCGATGTGTAAAACATGAACATCTGTGTAAACTCAAAACATTTTTTATTTACAATAATTTATGATTATTATCACTATTATGAAGATAAAAAGTTTTGTCATTAGTTTTTTTGGCAAAATTATTCTCTACCAGATTAGTTTGTCAGTATTATGAAAAAACATCTTATTTGATTTCAAAAAATGTGAAATAAATTTTTTAGAAGTATTTGATTCATTACTCTTAAATGATAATTTATTATTGACTCCATACCATTTAATCAGTATACATCATCGTAAAACTGCAACTTTAGTATCAATAAAATATCAAAACTGAGGACTATGTTAAGTAGCTCTAAATTAACACAATATAATGTTTTATCTTTATTTTACTTGTATAATAATTCATATGAAAACTAAATTTAAATGAAAGCAGTTAATTTATTGCAATTTAAAATTCTTAGGTGTACCTCTATCGTCATATTTGGATTTCAGTGCATTAATATGAACATAAAAGATTCCATTTATACTTAAAGACATATAAATAATTTTCATCTAGAGTGTATTCATATTTAAAGCTTATCAATAAAGAAAAAATTCTGTGAATAGAATATAACAAGATACTATTTTTGTTTTTTTCCAGAAGGATCATGTTCATTAAGATACAAGTCAGAAATTCTCACATATAATGAATGCAGAAGTAAGACTAAAATTAAATATGGTTATTGTGCTGGTACTTGTGGCAACAGCACATCTTCACCACAATTATTTTCAGCCAATGAGATTAAACCATTGGAAGTAAAAAATGATTGTAAATGTTGTACAATGAAATATGAACAATATCTTGATATACAATTCATTTGTAAGGATAAGACTGAGAAAATACTGAAATTACCCAAAGTGTGTGATTGCATATGCAAACCATGTGTAAGTATTGCTTTTATTTCAAATATATAGATTAATTTCCAAAGTTTAAAAAACTGCTCTTTAAAACATTTTTAACCTTTATTATTAAATGCTGTATATGTTTTTAAGAGAATAAAAATTAAATGAAATTTGATTTAAATTTCACTATTGTTTTAAAATAGCTTTTTTCCTAATTTAAAAGATATAGTGACTATCATTTCTCTATAAAGAATTTAGGAAAGAAATATTGGATTGATACAATGTACATTATAAGTTTTATATAAGAAAAGCTATTTTAGATACTTCCATAGATTTGTACTTACATCACCTTAAGTATAATTACTTATTTGATAAATACCAATTATCAATGTAAATTTGCAAAGGAATTTTGTATTTATTAGCTTAAAATGATTAATCCTAAAAATATGATTCTAATTTGTTTTTATTGAATCACATTCATTAAAGAATTCTCGATGATAATATTATATTTATAAAACATTTATCATCATGATTGGCTCTCATAAACTGACTTATGGTTTTCTTTATTTTACAGGGATATTTAAAATGACCACAAAATGGAAACTCGGTAAATTCACTTTCCCAAATGTGAATTGATTTTCAGCTAATTTCAATATTTTTTTGTGGTCACTTGTTGCCTAAAAATATTAATTTTTCTCAACTTATAAATGATTATGATTTTGAAAACCAAATAGTTTTCTTGATAAGATAAGGTATTGTAATGATTATTTTGAATTAAAAAAAAAGATAATTAAAAATATTTCTTGTAAGGAGCAATATTTAATGAGTGAAATAAAATTTTCTGCATCAGTGAAAGTGTTTTTGTTTGTTTTTAATTGAATAAAATGAACAGTTCTATTCTTTGACTTCAAGTAGTTTTACGGAATGGGACAAAGATAGATTTACATTTTTTTTTTTTCATTTTATTGCATTTATATTTCTCACAATTTTATTTCTATCAATGAAATAAAATCAGAACAAACTTTAGATTTTTTTTCTGACAAATATTAATCATTGTTCACACAGCCTGGCCCTAAGGCCAGGATTGAACTCATAGCATTGAGGTCTATAACTATAACTATCGTACAATGCTTTATTCATTATTATCATTTTAGATTTATTAAAAGATTATATTGACAGCCGCATTAAAATTAAAAAGTGTCACACATTATTATGGAATTAGGGGTACCTCTTAAAACATTAATATGTATAGTTAATGAGAATAAATAGAGATAAAAATTAAAACATTAAATTCAAGAGACAGATAATTGTATTCCTTGCAAGCCAAAGTACCTACCTTGGCATAGTTAGATATAGACAGTATAAACTTATAGTATACTTAATATATATTTGGTCCAAGAAATAATATATGTGGGTGGGTGGGTGGTTAGATAGATAGATAGATAGATGATTTCATTTTTGTATGAATTTAAAAAGACTTTTAGTGAATATATATTTTCTC